>BRDA01084889.1:0-47161 GCA_036984385.1 Crenuchus spilurus
CTACAGTAGTGTGAAAAGGACAAACGAGGCTAGCAAAAACCGTTTGTGTTGTAATGATGAATTGGCCACTCAAATTCGATGGCGCTGTAGCTTTGCTTTACCGTTGGCTGACATAAAACCGGAGAAGAAGAAGAAATAAACATATACCTCAATAAGAAGAAATACACAGAGGAGAAGCAAGAATAAAGGTGTTTTGGTTTATTTGATAAGATAGCGAAACATTCTTCTGCTCGTCAAGAAGAGAAAACACAACATCAATCGTCAAAGAAAAGAAAACATGATGAAACTTAGCTTCATATTCGTGCACACAGTGTTTTTCCCCCATTCCACCTTAAATGGTGCTGCAGGACATTGTAGCGCATCGGAGCTGAACACTACTGCAGCATTTAAGGTGGAACGGGAGATTCGTAGCTGCGCGCTAGTTCACGAGCTTAGCTAATATGAGCATGGCAAGCTTACCTTGACTAGAGAAAAATGTGTATCCTGCCTGCATTATCTGTCTACAGTGAAGCAGTTTTATGTGTTTACTTTATTATTTTGTACAGAAAACAGCTAACGTTTACAATAGCACTACTGAAGTGCAGAAAATATGTTTTGTCTGCATTGTAGCTCTGATCGTTTTACATATTACATTTCCTAAATTTCTAATTAAAATGAATCTTACCACTTCGGGACTATCAAAGATATATGAGATCTTACGGCCACCGTAGAGACTCCTTCGTGTTTGGAAGGGAGGGGCTGTGGAAAGAGTCTTCAGTTGGTTGCAATATGGAAACTAAACCACTAGATGTCGCTGGAAACTACATACTGTACCTTTAATGTGGACGTTTTCTTCTCAGTCACACTCAGTATGAATTTTCTATACAAGATTTTTTTCACGTTTGATGTCAAAACAAAACAGCGGTGCATGATAACCTACTTCTGAAACTGTTTAGGGATTGAGGCAAAACAATGTAAGGTTGTGCTGAAGTCTGAACATCAAAGACACGGCCTAATCGTGAAGGCCAATTGTGGGTAAACAAGTACATTATTTATTTATTTATTTAAATTGTGTATAACCTCAAGCTCACTGAAGCCCAAAGGAACCCACTGATCAAACTGTACAGCGTGTACAAAATGACATTGTTAAAAATAGCAAAGGCACCTACGTACACATTATGTATCTCCTCAACATTTTTGCGTTTGCACAGTCAAGCCTTTCAACAACGCTATATTTAACGATCTCCAGAGACTTACCACACTGTCGCCCTCAGTTTCTGCCAAAGGCAGACACTCTGAAAGCTGATTTTCATATGAGCACAGCTCAGAGAGTTAAACTTCAGTGGAAATGAGTGAGCTGCTACGTAGGAATCCATCTGAACATTATAGATGTTTACTTTTCCCCTTGATGCCCAACAAATGTGTCCCTGAAAAGTCTGCATCTTATAAATCAGAAATCAGGCAACTAATGCAACAAAGCACTGTTAATATAAATGGCAATTCTGAATAATTACAGCAAACTTCATCACATAGTGCTTATGCAATACAGCATAATGTATCAGTAGCATGTCCTCAGGAAGATACCAGAGCATCTCAAGGTGCTAATGAGGAATCTCTACACTGATCAACAAGCCAGAGTAATAACAGAAACGGAATAAACAGGCTGATTCAACATTAGCAAAGGAGTTAGACAAGACTGCATTCTCTCACCAGAACTGTAATACCTGTGTACTCAACATAAGAGAGGTGGAGGACCTGTAAGTTTGGTGGATCATCATCAGGAAGATCTAAAAATCCTTATAAGACAAAATTAAACTTCAGCTCAATATGAAAAATATAAAAGTCACGAAAACAGGAAAGACCTCTAACGTTACCAATGATGAAGAAATTATGGAAGTCGTGGACTGTTTTGCCTCTTATTTTGGACAGATTATGAGAAGAACCAGATCACTTTAGAAGACAGTTATGTTTGGAACAGTTAAAGGTAAAAGAGTAAGAGCTTGGAACAAGATGGAAGGATACAATCAGACTCTTTCATGATTTCACAGGTGTGGTGACACAACTGGCTTGAGTACAGGGGGGTGAACATAAATTAAATTATTAATAAATATTAATACATTAGTTACAAATATTACCAATAATATTTTATTAATAATTTAGTTAATATGAATAATATATTAATAATACCCATCAATTATTATGGAGTGACAGTGGCAACGGCGAATCATACGTTAGCAAGAAACAGCAGAGCCAATCAATGAGCTTTTGGGCGGATTAAAGGGAAACAGGCTTCAGCTTGAGCGGCTGTTTTCCGCTTGGTCCTAGTGCTTGACCCGTCTCTATTTAATATAGCGTAACTGTTGCTGGACGGTAAAAACTGCAGGGGACCAAAACCGGCTTTTGAAAAAGTGCCTGTCTCACCACCAAATTATGCCTATGGAGTCATTAAGAAACCTGAAGACCTAATCAGAACTGGGGAAACACTCCATATGGTCACCAGGAGTCATTCAGATTGGATTATTTTGAGTAATTGTGATTGAAAACTACTGTATGAAACACTTCTAATGTCTGTTGTGTAAATATACTTGCCATGCTTTTCCATTTTAGCCATTCATATCAGTGCCATTCTTTTCAACATGGTACATAAGAGCTGAATCCAACTCAGAGTCCAGTTCTGGCCTGTAAGTGACTGGTTGAGAAGCTGATCATTTTAGCCACTTCACATTCCGGAGAGCATTAGGACAGTCCCCGCTCCATTGCTCAGTCAGGCTGCCTCTGCGATGAACAGTGGGAGGCCAATTAGACTGCTCCGTTCATGCCGGAGATGACAGGAGGTGCTTCCACTCTCTGGGAGATGAGCTTCGTCTGTGGCTGAAAGGGCTATAAAGGCAAATTATTAGGCTTTCAAGTCTTATGGCGAGCAAACTTCAGAGAGGGGGAAGGAAAAAAAATGAGCCCACAGATCACGTTGAGCTGGCTATTGATTCAGGAGCGGGCTTTATGTCCCTGTTCAGACAGATTGCTTGCAGCAGGGAACCAAGCACCACACAAACAAGCTAAATATTCAAACTAGACTAAACTTGTCCTGCACAGGCCGAGGATGGAGAAGATGCTTTGATAGACAAGCACAGACTATTAAAAAGCATCGGCGAAGTACCGAAGGTGGCAGTCCACCCCATCTACATATTCTTTTCATTTCCCTGCTGCCCTTGAGGGTTAAGAGTATTTTATGATGAGACGCCCCACTCCTCCATGGATGGACAAAAGCAATCCTAAAACAGGATCTGAGAGGAGTGGGATGTCTCCTGCACAGTAATGATAGCGGAAAAATTGTGTGAATGTGGCCCAGGGCTGTCGAAAAGAAATAAATAAAACTACAATGTTAGCTGGGGTCACGTCTGACTGAGTCCAGCTGTGTGCTATAATCAATAAACTCCTCAAAACCACAGCAAGTTCACTGGCACTGAAATAAATCGCTCCAAAACACTCGACAAAACCAAAGTCAACAGCACAGCCTTTTCACTGAGCAAATGCTAGCAACTGACTGGTGTGCTCACTTATTGATATACAGGTGCTGGTCATAAAATTGTTGATTTATGTCAGTAATTCCATTTAAAAAGTGAAACTTGTATATTATATTCATTCATTACACACAAACTGATAGATTTCAAATGTTTATTTCTTTTAATTTTGATGATTATAACTGACAACTAATGAAAATCCCAAATTCAGTATCTCAGAAAAATTACTTAAGACCAAAAAAAAGATTTTTAGAAATGTTGGCCAACTGAAAAGTATGAAGATGAAAAGTATGTGACCTTCAGCTCTTCTGAATTGTTATTACATCTTCCTCTTCACAATAGCCCATAGATTTTCTATGAGGTTAAGGTCAGGAGAGTTTGCTGGCCAATTAAGAACAGGGATACCGTGGTCCTTAAACCAGGTACTGTAGCTTTGGCACTGTGTGCAGGTGCCAAGTCCTGTTGGAAAATGAAATTTGCGTCTTCATAAAGTTGGTCTGCAGCAGGAAGCATGAAGTGCTCTAAAACTTCCTGGTAGACGACTGCGTTGACCTTGGACCTCAGAAAACACAATGACCCCATTTTTGGGATCATTCGCTGAAATGAATGTTTTGAAACACTGTTATGATTAAAATCATGGCTTTGATTGGGTTCCAGTAATCAGAAGTAGGGAACTCCAGTCCAGGATGGCTGGATTCCAGGGAAGTTTGGTAACATTCCTGCTCAAACACATCTGATTCAACTCAGACATTTATTCAGAACCCATTCTGCTCTGGTCGACAGAAGAAGTAGATTGTCAGTGAGTCTATTAGGTAGAGTTAGTTGTTCATCTGTAAGATATAATAATTATTATTATAAGACATGTTCACTATCAAAATGACAGGAGAGTTAAATTTGTGGCTGGTGAAGAACTCTGTCTGATGCATCACTGCCTAAACACAGACTATCAGAGTAGCAGCAGTGTGAAGACAGAATTTAACTAAAGACTTAATGACACCCAGCCATGGCTTTCAAGCTTGTAAGCAGCATATGTTGAAACCTCTGGTCTAACTGGAGGGTCAGTGGCATGTGCTGGAGGCTCCAGGGATGACTGTGATCCAGATGGCAGGTGGGCATAAACTCTCAATCAGGGTTGTAAACACACCAGTTTCAGAGCAGATGAGCAGAAAATCTCCATCAGGGTTGGAGAAGCCTGGGTTTCATACTATAGAGGAGAGAGATCCTGTCTGAACACACCACCATCATGTCAGTGTCATTGTAGTGCTGAGAATGCTCCACTAGAGCTGGGCAATATGGCCAAAAAATGTATCATGATAAATTTTTCTATATTGATCAATCTCAATCACAATATTAAATTTTCTAACACTGTCATAGTTTTAAACAACATCTTTCTAAAAACATCAAATTAAGACATGAAATGTTTCCATTTAAAATATTAAAATGTTTATTGACAGAACATAATATTGTAGCTTCCGACTGGACACGGTGAAAGGATGGACGAGAAAGATGTTTACAGTCGTCGCTTTATTGTTGAAACTTACAGTGATTACTGTCAGCCGCAGCCGCTCCAAAATAACAACAGGCTAGAGAGCCAAGCTAACATGCTAATGCTAGCACTCGGGCTGACCCACACACACACACACAGTGAGCCCTGCCTCCTTCTCCTTCTTACACAAACAGACGAGCACACAGTGACCTGGCGCTCTCTAGCCCAGCCCCACTACGCTCTCCCCCAATCACAGCTTGTCTTACACACAACAGTGCATTTTGGTGGCGCTGGTGAGGAGGAGCTAACAAGCAGCAGCATTAGCTTTATCGCCCAGCACTATGCTCCATCATCCAAATAATACATGATCATTGAAGAACAGGGTAAAAGGAGGATAAATATGCATACAGAGAAACACACAGACTACAGTCTGTCATTGTAGAAGCTGGTAAAATTGACATTGAGTGTATCTACAAGGTGTGTCTACCTAATAAAGTGACCAGTTAGTCTATATGCCCAATATATAAATACCTACTGTATCCTCTTCCAGTTTTCATTACAGCATTCTGTTTATGTCTACTGTTAGCCTTAGACCATTACTATCTATATAGTTTAACAAAATAGTTTTGTCACGGCCTCACATGATCCCCGTCTACTTCCGGTTTTCTGACGTCATTGTCTCCACCCCCGGTATGTCTCACTATGTTTCGTGATTGAGCTCACCTGTTCCTCATGTATTCCTAGATTAGTTTCCCTTTAAGTACTGCCTCCTTGTGTCTGTCTTTGTCGCTCATTAAATGTCAACAGTGAATGTTGTATGTGAAGCTAAAGTCAAGTTTGTGTGTTTGTCACCAGTTTGTCACCAGTGCTTTGAACGCTGACAAGTTTACAGTCAAATCTGATTTGTCAAGTTACAGACTAACAATGGAAGTAAACTAACAAATTCCACCAAATCAGAATTATGTCTAGTTGATGAACATTATAGTTACAGTGGTAACCCTACCTACGAGTTTAATCCGTGCAGGAGCCGAGCTCGTTAGCTGGTTTGCTCGTTAGCTGGTTTGCTCGTTAGCTGGATGCATTTTCCCCATAAGAATACATGTAAAACTGATTAATCCGTGTCAGCCGGCCAATATACAGTATACTTTAATATGCTAAATAATGTGTTTATATGGGTTTTTTAAACAAACGAGACGATCACGGTGCTCGTGTAGGCTGGTGGCTAAGGAGGAGAGGAGGACGGGCGTAAATGTATGGCATGGTTACACTTATCATATGAAAAGTAAAAGTAAAATGTATCTAACTTTCTTGTTCACTACCTTTTGCTGTCATTGTGTCACTTTCACTAGCACTTTCACTTTCACTGGACAGCGGTCAAAGGTAATGACTGACCTCTTTTTCTACGCTAGCATCTAGGAGATGCTACGACCTCAGCGCCCCTAGTGGTTGGCATACTTGAACAAATTTACGCTACTCGTTACTTGGAATTTTATTCGTTACCTGGAACAAAAATATTCCGAGATCTCAACTCGTTACCTGGAATACTCGTTAGTAGGGATGCTCGTAAGTAGGGTTAACACTGTACTTCTGACCACAAAATCTAAGTTTTAGCATATTGACAATCACAGAATTCCAGAATATATTATATATACTGAATTCATTCTTTGGGGAAAAAAAAAACTGTATATATGCTCATGTCTGGCTGTAAATCACATCTACGTTGCATCATATGAGAATGTAGGCTGCATCACAACCGAAAATGCATTCATTATCCCATGCAGCACAGTTACTGCCATTCAACACTGCTACAGACAGGGCAGCTGCCCGTTCAGAATCTCATTCAATTCTGCATTCAAAAAAGTAAACAAATGCACTTTCCTCTAATATTAATAGCACGATAATGGAAAGTGTTGTAAAGCTGCAAATAACTAATAGTAAGTGATGTTCAAAGCATTTCAGTGTTCTGGATAAAATCCCAATCTGCACTTTGGAGGCTTATATTAATCACTATATTTCCATATATGACAGATGGTCATATAATAAATACGACCCATGAACAGTGATACACTATATCACAGATGGAATTAAATATATGATAATAATGTTCTACATTAATGCTAATTTATAAGACGATTTTAAAACAATTCTCACAAATTAAAAGATAAAAAAATGTACAGCATTTTGTCATTATGCAAAAACCCATAACAGCAAATTAAAAAATAAATATGTAAAAATAAGATGCATGAAAGGAAACTCAATGAAGGTGCTAAAGTAGAGACAAATGTCCTTTGGAGAGATGCCAGAAGACAATATGCTTTTGAAAGATGTTTTAAATGAGATGTGTGAGAGGGAAGCACATTTATATCATTTATAATTACATTAAATCTAAAGAACTTGTTAAATGGTTCTACATCAAGCCTAGAAAAGTCTGTTTACTGTTAAATAATGGAAAACTACTTTGCTTGGCATAGTTGAATAAGGAGCGTTCAGCTGTTGTCTCCTCCTTCAAATGCAAATCACACATAAAAACAAGTAAAATGATCCGATTCCTGATGTCTCCGTTGTTTCATAACAGTTTTGACTCATGACCCCCAAACTTGACACCAGTCTCACATCTGTGCCTCATACGTTCAGTGTATAACAGCTTTTCTCCTCTCCACTTTCACACACAAGTGATGTTAATTGTGTGAAAATCTTTTACGTATTTGTCAGGTTTCACTGACATCAGTGCAAACAGAAAGGCGTGTGAAATGCAGTCTCCAAACCTGCTGACATTTACATCAAAAACTGCACATATAATGAATTATACAACAAACACATGACAAACTGTGACATGTTAGATGTAATTCTATGCTTACAATTTAAACAGCACAAGAACAGTAACTTGTTAAGGGTTAATGGCTGTAATGACCATACAGTGCTACATCAAAATATTAGCATATAGTGGAAAAAGTTCATTTGTGTATAAAGGTAAACAGTCATACAGTGGTAACCCTACTTACGAGTTTAATCCGTACAGGAGCCGAGCTCGTTAGCTGGTTTGCTCGTTAGCTGGTTTGCTCGTTAGCTGGATGCATTTTTTCCCATAAGAATACATGTAAAACTGATTAATCCGTGTCAGCCGGCAAATATACAGTATACTTTAATATGCTAAATAATGTGTTTATATGGGTTTTTTTAAACATAAACGAGACGATCACGGTGCTCATGTAGGCTGGCGGCTAAGGAGGACAGGAGGACGGGCGTACGTGTATGGCATGGTTACACTTATCATATGAAAAGTAAAAGTAAAATGTATCTAACTTTCTTGTTCACTACCTTTTGCTACCTTAGCATCACTTTCACTAGCACTTTCATTTTCACTGGACAGAGGTCAAAGGTAATGACTGACCTCTTCTTCTACAGTAGCATCTAGGAGATGCTACAACCGCCGCACCCCTAGCGGTTAGCATACTTGAACTAATTTACGCTACTCGTTACTTGGAATTTTACTCGTAACCTGGAACAAAAATATTCCGAGATCTTGACTCGTTACCTGGAATACTCGTTAGTAGGGATGCTCGTAAGTAGGGTTACCACTGTATTTTATTTTCATTACATGTAAAGTGACATATTTCAAGTCTTTTTGCATTACTGTTGATCAGGGAGGCGTTTCCCAAAACCACACTGTAAAAAATGAACTTGCCCTGTTGTTAACCTAACTTAAATATTGTAGTTGGTATGACTATCAAGCACTGAATTTGTTGTGATAACTCAATATTTCATGTTTATATGTTTACTAACTACGCTTCCTGAGTTTACCTAACTTAAAATTTTAAGGCAGCATGAACACTAACTTTTTTAAGTTGAAACAACACGGATATTTTTTACAGTGCACACATGCTAACTACATTAGCAACAGTTGTGACTGAAGTGTTTCGCAAAAGCACAGTTTGAGCTACTGAGGTAACTATGTTGGTAAATTACACAGTCTTACTTAAATAATCCTTTTTTAAGCAACAGAGGTGTTTCCCCAAAGTGTACTTCCAACAAAAGTTCCCAAATTCTGTCGTTAAACTGCGTCGTTCAGACAACAGAGCTCGACCGGTATGGCAGGCCGTTTTAACATTTAATTCATTTATCTGACTATCCGTAATTACAGTATATTTAAGATATCTCAAACGTAATTATGACTAGACAAAACTACATTTTGACTATCCAGAATGATAATTTAAGATATCTGCAAATACATTCTGACTAGTAAGAACAATAATTCAATATATCTTCAATTACACTCTGACTATAGTCAAAATTCCTTTCAAGATATCTCAAATGACGTCACCGGATTCGTCATTTGACGGGTCACACATCCGTAATTACAATTCAAGATATCTCAAATGTAATTATGACTAGTCCAAATGACATTTTTAGATATCTGAATTAAACGATTGCGTGTAACCCCCTTTGTGCAGCACTGAGCTGTCCAGAGTTGCCAGGTTCATGGTTTTCACATCAAATTGGGCTTGTTTGAAACACAAACACTAACACTATAAGGAAAGCCTGAAAAGGAGAGAGAGAGAGAGAGAGAGCGAAACAGACAGAGACACACAGACAGACAGACAGAAGGTGAAGAGAACACAGTCACTAGCTAACATGCCAGGTAAATAGGGAAATACGAGAGGCCATATTGCAAGTACTGGGAAAAAGAAAAAGGTGATGGACTGATAATAAATCCCTTACAAACAAAATACTAAGTCGTCCACTCATAGTTGTTTTGCCATTTGCTTCAAACGTGTTTTGGGCTAGTTTAAGGTACTGAAGGGTGGGTTTTAGACTGACTATGGGCTGGATATTTTTGTTGG
The DNA here is from genome assembly GCA_036984385.1 of Crenuchus spilurus. NCBI lineage: Eukaryota > Metazoa > Chordata > Actinopteri > Characiformes > Crenuchidae > Crenuchus > Crenuchus spilurus. Next base: position 9,828 of record BRDA01084889.1, read on the forward strand.
ACCTGGCAACCCTGGAGCTGTCCAAACAATTGCCTGTAGTGTGGAATCTCAGATGGCTGCAATGGCGCTGGCTGTTCTGGACAAAATTGTATAAAAATGCCACAGTATAGAGAATAAATCATCCGTATTTCTTAATTCATGTCGAGCACAAGTTGCAGTGCTTAAAATCGTGTTAAAAACATGAGAATTTGAGCTGGACTGACCTGACATTGTGGACCAAAATGCTTTTTAAACTTTCCGCCAAAATGTTACGTAAATTAATGACATTTTGACTAGAAAGAACACTAATTCAAGATTTCTCAAATGTAATTCTGACTAGTCAGAATGTTAATTTAAGATATCTTTAATAGAAAAGCCTTCTAATTCAAGATATCTCTAATTCATTTTTAGATATCTTAAATAGAATTTTGACTAGTCAAAATTACAATTCTAGATATCTTAAATTTAGTTTTGCCTAGTCATTATTTGCTTTCAAGATGTGAATTATGACTAGTCAAAATAAAAACAAGATATCTTGAACTGACTTTATGACTAGTCATAATTTATTTGTAGATATCTGAAATGTGAGTTTGAATTGAAGGCTCCATATAAATAAATGGTAAATCTGACATCATTTCGACTAGTCAAAATGTAATTAGAGATATCTCAAAAAGGTATTTTGTCTACTCAAAATATAATTAGATATATCTTAATTTACTAATACGTCTAGTTATAAATCAATTTCAGATATCTGGAATGCAAGTGTGGTGAATCGGATTAAATGTTAAAACGGCCTGCCATACAACCTGCGGTTAGAAGCTTAGGTCCAGGAAAGACGTCACAAATGACGTAAGACGCAGCGGAAATACGTAAGAAAGCTGAAAAAATATACTACAGTGGAACATCAGCAATTGTTTGCCTATGTTATCGTAAACATTTTTGCGGAAATTTTGTCACAGAAATTTTGCGGAAATTTTGCGGAAATCTTCACTCACCCACGCCTTGATTGTTAATTCTGGCTTGTTTCTTGTTTCTCAGACTTTGTTTCTGTGGCTTTCTTTCTTGATAACGTTCAAAACAAACTAAAACACGTCACACTAAAGCGACAGCGTACAGCCCTACTACAACTGGAAATGGGTGTAAAAACAAATGGCCAAGAACCCTGAGAACAGGTGTACAAAACAAATGCTGCCACCTGAGGCTCTGGGAGTGTAAACCAGTAATGTTAAATCTTATTTTATCAATTTCATTAGTCTTTTGTGTTTATTTCACATTGTTTTCTGTATGTAAAACTATAGTTATTCTATCTTAAATGCATTTTTGTTAATATTTTGGATTGTCTGGAACAGATTTCTTATGGGAAATATAGCTTCAGTTATCATTGATTTCAGCTATTATCATTCACGTTAGAATGGATTAATGACGAAATCTGAATTACATCAGTCTTGCTGTATTTAGAATGTCAAATGCTTTGAACGTGCATTCATTAATGCACTTTTTAATATATTTCTGTGGTTATAAATATATTTTTATTTAATAATAGCACTATAACAAACTATATAGACAAACTACACACCATGATTGTCGTGTTTGAGTGGCGTGATCAGTAGATATGTAGTAGATGTATACAGTAGGTCTCAATATCTTTCCATATGTGTAATTTTTGCAATTGTTTTCCCTCCATACTTTGTTTTGCCAGTATATATATAAAAATCTCAAAAAAATAAAGGGAACACTTAAACAGCACAATGTAACTACAAGTCAACCACACTTTTGTGAAACCAACCTGTCCAGTTAGGAAGCAACACTGACTGTGAATCAATTTTACCTGCTGTTGTGCAAATGGAACAGACAACAGGTAGAAATGAGAGGCAATTAGCAAGACGACCTCTATTCAGGAGTGGTTCTGCAGGTGGTGACCACAGACCTTTTCTCTGTTCTCATCCTTTCTGGCTGATGTTTTGGTCACTTTTGCATTTTGTCAGTTCTCTCACCATAGAAGTAGCATGAGGCTACATGTCTACAACCCAGAGAAGTTGCTCAGGTAGTGCAGCTCATCCAGGATGGCACATCAATGCGAGCTGTGGCAAGAAGGTTTGCTGTGTCTGTCAGCACAGTGTCCAGAGCATGGAGCAGATACCAGGAGACAGGCCAGTACACCAGGAGACATGGAGGGGGCCGTAGGAGGGCAACAACCCAGCAGCAGGACCGCTACCTCCTCCTTTGTACAAGGAGGAACAGGAGGAGCAGTGCCAGAGCCCTGCAAAATGACCTCCAGCAGGCCACTAATATCCATGTTTCTGCTCAAACTGTCAGCAACAGACTCCATGAGGGTGGTATGAGATTTTGAGTATGATTCCAAATCCAGACGTGCAAGGTGTAATAATTTTGATTTACATTGATCATTTTTATGTTATTTAGTTCTCAACACATGGAATATTTTATTCATTGAGATCTAAGATGTGTTATTTTAGTGTTCCCTTTATTTTTTTGAGCAGTGTATAAAATATCCAGATTTGAGTATGTGATTATATGTGGTTAGTTTGGTGATACATTCTGTATGTGACAAAGCTTTGAATCAATATAAACTAATAAAAACTGAAAATTGAAATAAAATAGACACTTTGAGCGACATCTTGTATGTTTTCTTCTCGCATATTTACAAGTCAAGCGTAACTTTCCTGCTGCAAATTTAATTATCACAGCTTCAGCCTGCTTCATTCTCTTTCATCTGTCCCTGGCAACACAAAACAGTGAAATATTATTCCAGCTCACAGCTGGAAAAAATGCATAAATTAAACCACTGATAAAAAGAATAGCTGTGATTGTTGTAGCGAGTCGCATTCTCACAAAGATGTTCAGACTTCTTTCAGTCTAACAGTTCCACAGTCATTAGGCCCTGTAATGACTATGGCCCAGTCTGACCTCATGCACGCTCAGCTGTAACCCAGGCAACTTATTGGTTAATAATAGTATGCAATTATGTCCGTGCTTAATTAGTTAACTTGTTAACTAGTTGTCTGTCTGTGTCAACTTTGCAATGTCTTTCATGCTATGGCCAAGTGTATATATGATACAAAATGTATTTTAGAGTCACTTTTTAAAATGTTTTACCAAATGTCTACTATATGACCAACCTGTTTTGGAGCAAACTTGACCTGGGGCATCACAGATGCCATGTGACAGGGTGTACTGCATGTTTAAATAAGCGAGCACACCAGTCAGCTGTAGCAGAGAGTAAAACTATCATCATGACCAAAGGACGTGATTTGCCTGGTTTTCCAAAAGGGTATGATAATAGAGTACCAGGTGAAGGGTGGAACACCAGCCCTGAGAGTTTCCATTGTAAGTACTTATTCTGTAATACCATGTCTTTTGTTTTTGTTCTTGTACACTTAAAACATTTTAGTTTAAGATCAAAACATTAATGATACTGTTGTTTTCAGGTTTTTCACTGCTTTTGCAATGTTTCTGTCATCTGCTATTGTTTTCCTTGGCTGACCTGTTCAGTGTCATGTTGTTGGTGCACTAGTGTCTTCTTTCTTTTTTTAGAACTTTCCAAATTTTTGAACTGGCTATTCTCAATGCTCGTGCAAGGGCTTGAATCACAATAGTCTTTCTCAGCCTTGAAATGGCTTGTTTTTATCCCATAGACAGTTCTCTGGTCTTCAGGTTGCTTTGTCCTCTTCAACAACAAATACAGTCTTCACAGACATAAACACGACTCACACCAATAATAGACTTTCAGATCTACAGCGCCCTCCATAATTATTGGCACCCCTGGTTAAGAAGTGTTCTTTGGCTTCTAATAAATTCTTAGGACAATATAGGACAACAATGCAAAAAAAGAGAAAAATCTAAGCTTTAATTCAAGTGACTTTATTTGGTGGGAAAAAAATCACACATTAAGAAATAAATCTTTTGATGGTTTTAGTACTTTGTACAACCTCCTTTTGCCAACAAGACAGCACTTAATCTTCTCCTATAACTCTTCACAAGATGGGAGAATACTGAAAGAGGCATCTTTGATCATTCCTCTTTGCACAACCTCTCTTAATCATCCAGAGTCCTGTGTCTTCTCCTATGCACTCTCCTCTTCAGCTCTCCCCACAGGTTTTCTATTGGGTTGAGGTCTGGGGACTGAGATGGCCATGATAGGGGCTTGACTTTGTGCCTTGTGAACCATTTTTGAGTAGATTTGGCCACATGTTTAGAGTCATTATCTTGCTGAAAGACCCAGTGATGACCCATCTTCAGCTTTTGGGCAGAGGCCACCAGATTCTGATTCAAAATGTCCTGATATTTCAAAGAGTTCATGATCCCTTGTATCCTTTCCAGGTCCTTTGAGCATCACCAATCCTCCCCCATACTTAACAGTGGGAATGAGGTGTTTTTCTTCGTACTCATCCTTAGTGTTACGCTTACAGTGTTTGTTGCCAAAAAGCTCTATTTTGGTCTCATCTGACCAAAGCACGTGGTCCCAGTTAAAATCCCAGTACTGCTTGGCAAACTCCACCCATTTACGCTTATGAGTATAATTCAGAAAAGGCTTTATCCATGCATGCCTCCCAAACAGCTTGTTGGCATGTAGATAGCGTCTGATGGTTGTATGGGAGACCTCATAACCCCAAGATGCTGCCATTTGATTCAATTCCCTTACAGTGAGCTTTGGAGAACTTTTTACTTCTCTTACCATCCATCTCACTGTGCATGGTGGCAAGATACACTTGCGTCCTTTTCCAGGCTTGTTTGTCACAGTTCCAGATGTTTTAAACATTTTGATGATTGCTCTGACTGTAGATAAGGGCATCTGCAGGTGAGTGGCTTTTTTCTTGTAGCCATTGCCTGATTTATGAAGGTCAACACACATCTGCCTTACTTGAATAGTGTCTTCTCTTGTCTTTCCCATGTTTAAGAGTGAGTAAGAGAAATAGGCCTTTGTGTGATGCCGTATTTATACCCCAGGGAAACAGGAAATTATTAATTACTAATTAAAAGTTCCTAGATAATTTGATCCACTTTATAAACTACAGTAGAAATGACATAAATGGTTCAAATACATTTCTTTCCAAGAAATTGTTAAGGGTGCCAATAATTGTGAAACAGGTCATTTTATGGGAAATAATTATTTCTTAGTCAGGATTTTTTCTTTCTTTATTTTTTTTTCACTTAAGTTGAAGGTTGATTTTTACTAAACATTTTCAGAGTGAGATTATTCTTCTGCAATAAAAAATATATTTATTTTAAGGCTTTTAACACATTTTAACTAGGGGTGCCAATAATTATGGAGGGCACTGTATTATCTGTTTAATGACAACATCACCTGGCATATATGGGAAGCAATAAACATTATTGAACAGATTCAGATATAAATATTAGGAAATGAAAGCTGAAGTTCTGACTTATTGTCTCATATTCATCTTTTGATCTCAAACCCAGATGTCTCCTGTGTATAGCAAAACAAAATAATTGGCTTTGCCATTGAAATAAGAGACTGTATGTACCTCATCATATTAATACAGCAACAAATAACAAAATCAAATTATGCTTCCCTTCTGCCCAGGATGTGGAACACTAGTTTGCTTTCTTAGCTTATTCTATAGACTTCACCGCAGTTTCAGCTAACACTGCATAAACTTCAATAAAGCAGTAATCTTCTCTATGCACTGAGAATAAGCTAATTTCAGAGGAAATTCACCTTATTATAAAGCACTAGAGAGGATGAATGTCTAATCCGAAGCTGCAGATATAATGGCCCTACAGATTTCAGTCAGCAGGCATATACACTCATCAAAGTCTCATCATCTGGCTAAGGCAAACGCCTCATTAATTCTGTGTTCTGACATTTAACATTACAGCACAACAAAGAGTCTAATCCAGCTTTTAAAGTAAGAAAATCTGCAAACGGTATCTGTAAAAACATCTAAACAACATCATTAACAGGCTATTTTATGTAATAATATGCAGAACACAATGCATAAGCGAAGTCAATATAATGTCATAGTCTGTCTTTATTTGAATACGCCTTTATCTCGTTCCCTGTGAACATGGCTGGTTTTTTACACTCCTGAAAGAATGTGAATAAAGACTTTTACAATGAGAATCAGAAGATGAATGAAATCCTCATTGACCCAGGAGCATTTCGTTTTTTGTACACACACACACACACACCTCCATTTCACACATGCTCTATTGATTAGGTCTAGCTTATGATCTGAATGTCAACAAATGGAGATTAAGCCACTTTTATGTTCCATCCTGCATAGAAAATTGAAAGAATGAGAGAATTTAATGATCTGAATGTAGCCACTGACACTGCTGTGAAACTCATAAGGCCTGTTTTTACATTATATGTCAAAATGTTTGTGGACACCGCTTATAATGAATACATTCAACTACTTTGAGTTGTACTCATTGCCAGGACCGGCATAGTGGGGGGGGAGTGACACTGAGTTACCAGGGCCCCAAGTATGGAGAGGGCCCTTGAGGAGTCTGGAATTTTATTTACCTTTAAACATATATATATATATATATATATATATATATATATATATATATATATATATATATATATATTTAATAATAGAGGGCGGGGCCCTGGACATTGCTTCTGCATATGGCCTAGAATTTGGTACTACACCCCTGCTAATTGCTCATACACACAGCTTGTCTAATCCCTGTAAAGAAGTACTGCTAATAGAATATGACTCTGTGGAGCAGATGAACATGAACCTGCTGGCATCATGGCTAATGCCAGGCTGGGCTACAGGGGTACAAAAGCCCCCAGCATTGAGCTGAAGAGCAGTGGACCTCTGCTCCATCCAGTACTTTTGGGATGAGTTGGGGATGAGGTGGGGTGGTGATCATCCAACATCCTGACCTCACTAACGCTCTTGTTGCTGATTGCAATCAAATTCTCACAGCAATGCTCTGAAAGCTAATAGAAAGCCTTCACTGGACAGTAGAGACAGTAAGTCCAGCAAAACCAGGATAAACTCTTGTAATGTGTCCCAAAATATTTATTTATATAGTATATTACACTGAACAAAATCTGGTAAAACATCAAGTGCTTCCAAGAAAAGGTGCCCAAACACTATCCTCTGAGTAGTGAAACTTTACAAACATGGTTCTTTAAGGCTTCTTTATTAAAGAACCATGAACACTCAAAGAACCCTTCTTGTGGATAAATGTTTTTTACCATGGTGAAAGTGTTTCTCAGATGGATGATGAATGTGTTGTAGCTGGTTCTATACAGAACCTTTATGAAAATGGTTCTAGATAGCCCCCAAAATGGTTCTGTTGTAGTTACGATGTCAAGCTTGTAATAATAGAGGAACCTTTTTTGGTGCTATATAGAACCATTTTCAAAAGTCCTCTTTATAGATCCACCTACAGCACAATTCTCAACAATCTGAAGACCCATTTCACCATGTAAAGAACCCTTTGGGTTTTTGGAGTGTACATGGGTGTATATAGAACCACTTTCTTTACTAAAGAACCTTTGAAGAACCAGATCATTTAAGAGTGCACAGAAGAATTTTTGGTTCTTTAAAACGTACCACAGTTTTGTGTCCTGGTTTTAGTGCTTTTGGGAGCAGCTGTGGCCAAAAGGGTTGTCAGTTTGATCACCTGGACTGACAGGACATGACTGAAGTGCCCTTGAGAAAGACATTTAACCCTCCACAACCCCCATTTGCTATCCGGGTGGTGTGGATATGGTTGCCCAATGCCCCAGCCAAGTGTGCTCACTACCCAAGTGAGTGTGTGTGTGCTTCACTGCATGGATGGAATAAAAACAGAGGTCAAATTGTGTACATGCACATTAGTCAATGCACTTTTACTTTCACTTTCTTTCACTTGATGAAGACTGGTTTGACATAACCAACCGAAAACATGTAAAGAACACTGCAGAAAGTTTAAAGATATATACATAAGATAAATATTGTAGAGCAAGGGTCTCCAATCCTGGGCCTTGAAATACCTCACTGAAGTATTCCAACACATGTTCAGAAGCCCCTGAAAGTCATCATTATCACATGTTATATTAGGTCGGGTGCTGAACTCTGTATTGGCAGGTATTCACAAAGCAAGATATCTAAGACAGCCAGATAGCACTAAGCTCAATGTTGAGGATTATCCAAAAGGAATATCCTGCTGCTCTTTTCCCACTGCACAGGTTTGCCATTGGACTTAAGTTAGAAACCCTAAAACATATTTTATACACATTTTAAGCTGTTTCTAGAACAGTACATTTAAACTAAATCAACGTTTAAGAAGCTTTATATTGAAGAATGTAGTCCAAGCAATGGTGGGCCGTCAGGGCCTGCAAGGTCTTCTCTGCTGGCCTAAGAAATGCCTGAATCACAAACTGATGTTAATTATATTTTGTCTATGAATACTTATTAAATAAGTCCAAATTGTATGTCCGTTTCCTTTTATAGTTTTTCCGATAGTTGTGCTGTTTCCAGACATGAATCTTCATATTAAAGCATTTAACCAATCACATTTCAGCCATTATTTGTTGCCAGGCAGGATCAAAGTCAAAGATGTCTGCCTGAGGCCTTCACAAGTTGTTCTGAAGGCTCTCTTAACACAAAATAAATGTCGATGAAACTGCTGCTTCAACCAATCAGATTTTGAGTTGGTGTCACCAGGGCCCTCTAGCAGGCTTATGGCACGTCACTGTATTCAGACTTGATTGGATAGTCTAGATTGGTTAGCATTAGCTTTGATGTCGATAGGAAAGCATGTCTTCATGGAACTAAAGCACACGGATAGTCTGTACGACAGAGTAATTGCACTGTTTTTGAGGAAAGAGAGGAGGATGGATTTTGCTTACAAATAATCTGATTTTTTGGTGAGTAAAATGTTGCTGTTTTCTTAAATAATATTGCAAGTTTATGAGGTTATTATTGATGCTTTTATGTGTGTCGCAGGTGTAGCTGCAGTAGAAGGAGACTTCTTCATCCCTGGTTTGTTTATTCAATACAGGCATTTATTAAGGCTACAGGAGTTCTCTGTCTGTAATGCAATGGCTCTTTATACCGTATTTCTACATATTAAATGGTTTTTAAACCATTAGTTTCTGAGTGGTAGACTGATTCAGACTGAGCATTACTGAAGGCCTAGGTGTAAATTGCACAGTCCGCACGGTCCGCCAGTCCAAGGCAACTTTGTCTCCATTGGCTAATATATAGAACACAGTCAACTCAATGTTGTATTCATGTTCTTCCTACATTATAACTGCAAAAAGATTTGGTTTCGATTGAGAAGAAGAAATAATGTGTATAGAGTAAATGATGTTAAAGTTCACGCTGCGGATAGCTGTCATTTTGATCAGGACGTGATGGTAATACTCTTCCCTGCAGATAAAGAAAGTGTACTGGAACGATTTAATGGTCCCTGAAAACATAATGAAGGAGGAGAATATTATGGCTATGTGATGTTTTTCAGCTGAAAGTAAAAGAAAAAAAAATACATTTCAAGATGGCATATCACACAATCTTCTGAAAAAAGAACAGAATTAGGGTGAAATTAGGAATGAAAGACGTGAAAGGGGGAAATAAATGAGGAGCAGCTCTGGGGAGAAGGGGGCAAAAGGAAGGTCGGAGTAATCATCAGTGATCACCCCCACCACTCTCATCCTCCTCTCTCTCTCTCTCTCTCATATATATATATATATCTTCCCTCCTTCTTCTCATATTTCCATCATCTTTGCCATATGTAGATAAAGATCAAGATGTCTATCACATGTGACGTGTGGTGTAAATGTTAAACAGCGCTATATTCAGTGATGAATCATTGCATTCAATTTTCGCTTTATTAAAAACACATATCTTATACTTATTAAGCACTTTATTAGAAACATTAGCACTTTCTGCATATAAGTGGCGTAATTACAGATTATAGACCAACTCCAGAGTTGAATCCAGTTTCTGGTTCTGGATTTTGTAGTCACTAGTCATCTATTAATCAGTAGATGTATCTAATTGGCTGCCCAGTGCCACGGCGTGTCCTGTTTGCTTCTTCACCCAAACGATCATGAATAACTGCAATGCTAATGAAGACAATGATATTAGATTAAATTTACCTGTGAGACATGCACAGTTACAATGGGAACATATTGGACTTCACATGATTTACTGATGAGGCCTAGTTTCACTTATCCAGATATGGGAATTCTCCAAATTTCTTCATATGGAATGCATCTTATCCACATGCATTACATGAAACACCCCTGCATCCACAGAAGGTTGCCATCTGTCGCAATGATGCATAATTGGACTGGTGAAACTACCGTCACCACTGCTGAGTACATGAGATTTTTCAGCAATTGTTAACCAATTGGATGATGATGCACTCAGCATTGGTTATTGTCAGCAGGATGAAGCAACGTGCCACATGTCACATGCCAACATGACGGAATTGAAACTGCGGCATTTTTCAAGGGGACCTTTCACAACGTGCTTGAACATGGGCTTGAACGCTGGTGGTGGACATTTTCAGCCATGCTGTTAATTTTGTCTTTTTTTTCACAGACTGAGATCAATTTAACCACTACATAAAATAATATCCAGAAACTGAACATGTTCCATGAATTGAAGAAAAAAAATTATTTGACATGATTATTCATGGACATCATGCACTCGTGCATTCAAATATGAGTCATTTTTGTTTACTATGTGTTTTGTTGCACCAGATATTTACAAGTGGTGTCTCTAGAATAGAAAGTCAGGTGGGGCACAATAATTTCTGTATGGGCAGCATAGCGCCTTTCTCAAACCCAAGGATGCTTTATCAATCAACATACTCTATTTACACACACTCAACCACACACACCAGCAGCCAATCGTGCACAGCGTACTCTCAACTGGAAGCGAAAGTCCACCTGGAGGACTGCATCGAGCACTAGGGGGATCACCCAGGACAGAGTGCCAACCATGTCTGGCCATACATACATAGATACAGACATACGCATTCATTCACACACACCAGGGTAATTTTTTTAGAGTATCCAGTTCACCTGACCTCCATGTTTTTGGACTGTGGGAGGAAACCGGAGACCCGGGAGGAAACCCACGCAGACACGGGGAAAACATGGAACCACCGCTCAGATGGGGACTCAAACCCAAGACCTCAGTGCTGAGAGGCGAACGTTAACCACTAAGCCACCGTGCCACCATTGTGACCAAAGAAACTTAAATAAAATCCATTCCAGTCATGAATAAAGGAAATAAATATTTTAATGAGGTAAGATGACTGTCTGTGTATTATCTAACTGTTAACTTTGATTAAATTGTCAATGTGATTCATTATTTTGCCTCACTAGCAGTGGTTAACAGTTATTTATATACAAATACAGATATTTTTGAGTGGAAAACTGCGTAGGTACGCTGAAACCATAAATGATATTCACATAAGTTTGCATATGCAAATCTTTCATTTTTTATTGGCTGCTCCCAGCATGGGGCCATAATTGAAAGCGTGTTGAACATGTACACAGTGTTTCTACTGTTCACGTGCTTAAACGGAAGCTGACAGGCCAGCCCCATACTCACTAATTAAATAAAGACTGCTGATACTATTGACTTTGTGCAATACATACATTAATATTTTAAATGTATTGGGAACTGCTTCCATTTTCATAAGTCAAATATACAACAATGTTAGAAAATATTTAAATAAAATAATTTTAAACAAAATGATTGTCACACACTGCTCCACAGCGACGTTACTCCTAATGTAGAGATGTCTCTGATATTTAGTAACATCCACTAAACACACTAACTATAATGTTAAAACCACTGTATATAGAAGGTAATTACTTTTCAATAGCAATCCAATGTAGTGACCAGCATGCATGAAGTTAAACAGCACATGATAGCTAAGAGAAATTGTGCACAGCAGATCAACTACAGTCTTTGTTCACCATCAAGTTGGAGCTTTGAGGAATTTTCAGTAAAGTAACCAGTGCGTGTAAAGTAGATGTGATTAAATGTAAATGAACCAGTGTCCTTATAAAAGTTATCTGACCGAATGTGAAAGCAGTGTGGAAGTCTGAGTGCCAGTGAATAAAGTCTCTACTACACAGGGAGACCAACTTTAAGTGCCAGCAGGCAGTTCATCAAGCAGTGAAAAAAAAGATCGATACTCAGGGCTTTTTCTCCGGATCACCACTTTATAGACTTTTGGGATGCATTTGCATTTCAGAGCCTAGACCTATAAAATACAATATCTTTAAAAAATTCTATTCTATTCTGTTTTCTATTCTTATTTCTTCCGTTTCACACAGTGCCTGAAACAATTCAAACTATTGTGTTGACAACACTTCACTATATCTATTAACAGCACTTAAGACTGTTTTAAGCATTATTATGTCTCAATAAATGATTAATTAATGATAATAAGTCATCTTTAAATACACATCTCAACATCTGAGATAACATGAACTAAGTGCTAATGAATCATTGATTGATTATACTCATGTAATGTGAATTATATCTTCATTTAAAGGGGCCCCGAGTGGCTCAGCAGGCTAAGACACTGACACTATGACCTGAGGACAGTGAGTTCGAATCCCGGTCATGCTGTTTGCCATCAACAGCCGGGGCCCAAGATAGCAAAAATTGGCAGTGCTCTCTCTGGGTGGGTAGATGGCTCAGGCATCTACTGATTGATCCATTCGGAGCTGGGCTCCTGAGCTTTCCTCTGAGCGCTTTGTCTCCCTCACTGACGGTTTATCAAGTGGTAGTTTGAAAAGAGAAGGTGGCTGGCATCACACGCAATGGAGGAGGCTTGTGGTTGTCTTCACCCTCCTAGAGTCAGGGACAGTGCAAAGTGATGGGGAGAGTCCTAACAGAGAGGATGGGCTAATTGGCTACCACTACATAGAGAAGAGGATAAAAATGGGCAAAAACTTAGAAATAAAATTATATTAAAAAAAATCTTAATGTATGTATTATACAATAAGAAACTTACTAAACAAAGTCTGGTATTAGCACTTAGTGAAGGTCTGTCTGAATATCATTGAAGACTACAGATGCCAGCTTTCTTGGCATTTTCTCAGTCAGCTTTATGAGGTAGTCACCTGGAAAGGCTTTCAGTTAACAGCTGTGTCTTGTCGAGAGTTCATGACTTTCATTTCTTGCCTCTTAATGTGTTTGAGACATCAGTTGTGTGTCTACATTAAAGTAAAATCTAAACATGTTTTGGTTTGTTTAACACTTTTAAGTTTACTACATGATTCCTTATGTGTTCACTCATAATCTGGATGACTTATAGACTGGTTAATTATAGATTGATATTTAGGTGCATTCTATGTGCTACTGTGCTCTGCAGTGGCTTCGGTGTGGCAAAAACTATCACACCATATCTACCAGAGAGCATGACACTAGGCAGCATAGTGGGCAACTAATCCAAACTGGAGCTACAATTACAATCAGGAAGATGGAGCTACAAGATATTTCCAATAAAATAACCAGTGAGTGTAGTGTGGATGTGCTAAATTTAAGCCTAGCGAAAGCTCTGCCAGGTAGACTCAATGGTGTGTCACCTGATGTCTCAACTAATTACCAATCGCCACCTATTTACAAAACAAGTCAACCCACCTACTGTTCTCTGCTGATTACAAATTTCCCCTCATTCCTCCTTTCTACCAATTTGGTTTTGTCCGGTTTTCTAGAAGTTGGCTCCGCCCTGCAAGAATCAGATCATCACTTGACCTGGATTACCAAAGAGGCCTACGAAAAAAGACCGTTTTTGCACCAAAGACTATCAATTGTTCACATCAATTATTCATTGCACTTGATTATAGAAAGTCTTGTCACGAATCAATCAATACACATTGTTTTGAGCTCATCTACTCTGAGTCTTCCTGACAGAAATGGGGCTCAGTTTGTTTGTAGAAGTTAACTGAGCATCATAACCATTCCACCATGAACTATGCACCCTGTGTATTTGCATTCTTATCCATCTCTCTCTTTGTAAGATATCAGAAAGCATCAAATGCTGATTACACGCTGAAATTCTCTCCTTGATTTGGACAAAACAAACAGAACGGAAATAATCAGCCCTCCTTCATCAGAGCAGACAGGTGACTGACCCGCCACTGCTCTGCCATGAGCTCTGCATCTTTCCAAACCATCTCTGATTACATATAAACAGCTCATCAGCTCATTCTGAGCCTCTTCACCGTCCTGTATCTAAACTCGCCATCCCTGGTCCAGCGTGTGTTGCTAGGATACAAAACTTCCCATGTGAGCCGGCGCGGATGTGATGTTTGTGAGATCCTGACAATCTTAGGCATTGCACCATTCCACGATGCATAGTTAGAATGCACAGGAGTAGCCTAAAGAGAGAGAGCAGACTCTGAAAGTCAGTGTGGAAGTTTGAGAGCCAATGAATAAAGTGTCTGATACACAAGCCGGCCAACTTTAAGTGCCAGCGGGCAGTTCATCTAGCAGTCAGAAATCAATAATCAAGGCCTTTACTCTGGCGCACCACTTTATGGACTGTTGGGGTGCATTTACATTACTGAACCTACACACTACACAGTATATATGGCGCCTATAACATGTTCACCCCATTTTCTTTTTCTTTCCTTCTCTCGGCCTTTTCTGTTGTGTTTCTCAGTTCATACATTTAAATACTTATTACAACCACAGTCTTGGAGGTTGTGTAAGTGATGGAGATTCATGCCAATGGTTTATAGCAGGGGTGCCCAATCCTGGCATAGAAGATCTACCACCCAGACTAATACAACACACCTGATCCAGGTAACAAACGCTTTTAAGGTAAACTCTATGTCAAATGTGTTGGGTCTGAACACTCCAGGGTTGTAGATCTTCAGAACCAGGAATGGGCATCCCTGGCTTGTACCACCTTTGCTGCAGTATCACCCTCTACCTTTCTGATATGACTTCACACTACCCTTATAAAATGCTTGTCAATGGTTCTTTAGTAAAGAAAATGGTTGTTTATATAATCATGAGCACTTAAAGAAGCCTTTGCATGATTGAAGGGTTCTTCAGATTGTGCTGTAGATGGTTCCATAGAGAAGCGTCTTGAAAATGGATCTATATGCCACCAAAAAGTAAGGTTTCTCTATTATTAACAACCTTGACATTGTAACAAACCCTGTTGGAACATTTTTCAAAAAGGATCTATATAGAACCATGTACAACATTAACATGAAGAACCTTTTAGCCATGCGACAGGTTCTTTGAGTGTTCATAGGTGTATATATAACTGTAACTCTTGAAGAACCATGTTCAAAGAGTAGAGATGCTGGAACACTGCTGTGAGGTTTATCAGCCATGAAAGCATTAGTGAGGTCAGAAACCGATGTTGGATGATTAGTTCTGGATCACAAACACCACTTCAGCATGTCCAAAAGGTACTGGAGCTTCATCACTCCAGAGACCATAGTTCCTCAACTCTACAGCCCAATACTGGGGGGCTTCATACACTTCTAGCTAACGATTGGCATTGGGAATGATGACCTTATCATATCTGGCTGGTCCAGAGTGTTCCGTTCTATTAGCACCACTTTTCTAAGATTGTACTTTTCTAAGCTGTAGGTGAGCTATTCCATCTCTGTAGCAGTAATGACTGAACCTTAAAGTGTCTGAATTCAATGTTCAGGTCCTTCACACAACAGTTACTGACTTCATAAATATTTGTTAACTTCACTCATCTCCAGAAGATGAAGTAAAAGAAAAAGTTACCCAACACTGACTGACTAATAGATAAAAAAATTCTGTCCTGAAGAACCCAAACCTCACTTAAAACAAGCCAGACTCCATTTTTATTAAGAAAGAGCTCCTTATGTTTTTTTTAATTGGACATAATATACTCCTTTTCCAAAAGTTATAATGGCTCCCTGGGAGTCTGAATGAAAATTGTCATATTTTATGATCAAAGTGCCTCATTGATTAAGCTCCAGCATCCATTGTCACTGTAATTAAACAGCTTGGTTCATAACGACCAGTCTGAGTGCCTGTTCTTTACTCATACCACCTCCCTCTTCTGTAGCATTATTTCAGCCACTGAGGATTAAGTGCTGTCATCATCTCCTCCCTCCCTGATAAGTGACTGAATGTAAATGCTTCACCATTTTAGGCAGAATTTTGATTAAGAATGTAACCTCAGCTTCGTGTAGAAATTGTCACGAAACACAACAGAAACCACCAGAAACAGCACAAATCAGCAGCAATCCTGGTGTGTACCTGAATGTAACTTCATTTAGGATGGAAAGGACATGCTGAATAAGAAGCTAACTTCACTTCTGAGTAGAAATAACCAAAAATGACCAGAAACAGAATAATCCCCCAGAAACACAGCAAAGATCAGTTGTGGTTTGTACAAAAATTCGCATACTCAGCCTTTCTGAAAAACAAATGGTGTTAGACAAGGGGCGGAGTTAATTTAAATTTTAAATTTATTTTGTTATAAGGGGAGCCTATTTTTCAAGGTCATAAAATGTTATATTTTCAGACATAGACTACCTACAAAAAACTGACTAGGTTGTATTTTTCACCCTTTGTTGATTGGTAGGCACTCCAGATACACAAATGTATATAAAAACTTGGAAGAAAGTGCCCCGAGTGACTCAGCGGGCTAAGATGCTGTCTATTATCCAAGGATTGCGAGTTCAAATTCCGATCATGCTGCTTGCCATCAATAGCCTGGGCCTTGAGAGAGCAGAATTGGCAGCACTCTCTGTTCGGGTGGGCAAGATGGCGCACTCTCCCTAGCACTATAAACAATATTGACTGATTTAGGCGCCAGGCAATTCATCTGAACTGGGCATCTGCGCTTTCCTCCAAGCGTGCTAGCTGCCTGGTGGCGATGTATTGCCAGCATTTTGGAAACAAAGGGGCTTGAGCCTGTGCTCATCTGCTCCCACCCTGGAGAGTCAGGGACACTTCAAGTGAAAGTGATAGGGAGAGTTGATAAAAGTTTCGGGTTAATTGGCCACTAAAATACATTGGGAGAAATTCAGGGGTAAAATTATTTGTAAAAAAAATAATAATAATAAAATAACATTTGTAAGATGTCTCTTTATCATAAATAACGTATGTCGAGGCAGTCAACTGTCTAATTTTAGAGTGTTCACAGCATCATTTATGTAATCAAACGTAAACAGTGTCTATATTTATTGGACATAGTTATATCACAAGTACTCAAATATTAGATTTATGATGCACTGCAAACACATTGTTTTGTTTTAGTCCATATTTTTGCAAGAATTAAGTAACAGCAGTAATGAGATTCCTTTTTTTTAGGGAGTAATGAATAAAGTAATCTCATTAAAGTTTTAGAGAAGTTTTAAATTGTTCACTGATCACATAATTATTCATAATTTCCAAAGTGAGAAAATATGAATCAAATAACTTAAAACTGAGAAACAGCAGTACTGTGGTTTGGCTTCACACATACAGTAAACAAATAACGTTTTAATTTAATTATTACCATTATTATTATTGTATTTCACAATAACTCACAGTTCCTCTGGAAATCATTACAGATATCCCCTGAAGAGGCCCACTGTATGAAGCACTATGAACACCTTTCACTGTTCATTTCACTATAACAGTTTAAAGAGATGGACTATTTATCTCAATAAGGTTAAGGCCACTTATCAGATTGAATTCATCTAATTGCCTTTTAGAAAACTGGGTGAGAAATAAATCAGCAAGACAGATTAATATAAGAATCTATTACATAGAAACAGACAGTGATGCTTGAAAGTTTGTGAACCCTTTAGAATTTTCTGTATTTCTGCATAAATATGACTTCAAACATCATCAGATTTTCCTAAAAGTAGATAAAGAGAACCCAGTTAAACAAATGAGATACAAATATTATACTTGCTCATTTATTTATTGAGGAAAATGATCCAGTATGTGAACCTTTGCTTTCAGTATCTGGTGTGATCCCCCTTTACAGCAATAACTGTAACTAAACGTTTCGGTAACTGTTCTTTAAACGTTCTTTGGTAGAACGACTTGTGTGTTTAGGGTCGTTGTTTTGCTGCATGACCCACCTTCTCTTGAGATTCAGTTCATGGACAGATGTCCTGACATTTTCTTTAGAATTCTCTGATATAATTCACAATTCATTGTTCCATCAATGATGACAAGCCGTCCTGGCCCAGATGCAGCAAAACAGGCCCAAACCTGATACCACCACCACCTGGAACTTGGAATGCTGGAATGCTGGAATGCAGTGTCTTCATTTCTCCAAACATAACACTTTTCATTTAAACCAAAAAGTTCTGTTTTGGTCTCATCCGTCCACAAAACATTCTTCCAATAGTCTTCTGGCTTGTCCACGTGATCTTTAACAAACTGCAGACGAGAAGTAATGTTCTTTTTGGAGAGCAGTGGCTTTCTCCTTGCAACCCTGCCATGCACACCATTGTGGTTCAGTGTTCTCCTGATGGTGGACTCATGAACATTAACATTAGCCAATGTGAGAGAGGCCTTCAGTTGTTTAGAAGTTACTCTGGGGTCCTTTGTGACCTCGCTGACTATTACACGCCTTGCTCTTGGAGTGATCTTTGTTGGTCGACCACTCCTGAGGAGGTAACAATGGTTTTAAGTTTCCTCCCTTTGTATACAATCTGTCTGACTGTGGATTGGTGGAGTCCAAACTCTTTAGAGATGGTTTTGTAACCTTTTCCAGCCTGATGAGCATCAACAACTCTTTTTCTGAGCTCCTCAGAAATCTTTGTTTGTGCCATCATACAGTTCTACAAACATGTTGTGAAGAGCAGACTTTGATAGATCCCTGTTCTTTAAATAAAACAGGTGCCCACTCAAACACCTGACTCTAATTCCACCTTCAAATTAACTGATAATCCTAGAGGTTCACATACTTTTGCCTCTCACAAATATGTAATATTGGATCATTTTCCTCAATAAATAAATGAGTAAGTATAATATTTCTGTCTCATTAGTTTAACTGGGTTCTCTTTATCTACTTTTAGGACTTGTGTGAACATCTGATGATGTTTTAGGTCATATTTATGCAGAAATATAGAACATTCTAAAGGGTTCACAAACTTTAAAGCACCACTGTAAAATGAGAAATCATGTTTTATTCTGTAATAAAAATGGAAGAAAAATTATTCTATGACCACAGTAAAAAAAAAAAAAAATTCTTTTGACACATTTATTAACAATGCTATTATCACTCATTTAGTGTTGCTTATGTTTTCTTTCATAGATTTATTTGCTCCTGTATTTATAACTTTTTGGTATGTCTCTATTACTCGTCACATGTGTTGAGCGTCTATGGTGTCCAAGTACTTTGCTTCAATGATCTTTGGCAGCAAGCTGTTCCTAAACAGGAGATAAAGAAGTGTCAAAACACATCTTTAGCAAAGTGAACATCATAGCATTTGTACTGAATCAGACACAGCATGCAACATGAATCACGACCCAGCATGAAATATCAGGAAAATTATTGCATTGTTTGACACAGAACAACAAAGAGCACACCGCCCACTCCAGAATATTATACTCACTCTCACGCACATACAGATTCCACGAGTGGCGTAAAGAACAAATAAGCCATGACAGGTCATGTGTAACGGTGATCTTATCACAATTAGGATGTGCTGTTTGAAAAGGGGTGTTTCTTATCAAATTAAGACAGTTAATATGTACCAATGTACAGATTGGTAATCCTAAAAATCACTTTTATTTGATCACATTTTTATTTTAACACAACTTCAGTCTAAGAAACCGGACCAAACCACAATGATCACAAGAGACTAGTGGGTTTGTAGTCACATTTACATGCACAGTGCTTCTAACACCCACTTCATGATACACCATCGTTTGACTTCCCTCCATCCATGATTATATCCGTTTAATCCTGATCAGGGTTGCGGTTATTCCCCTACCCCCTCACCAGGCACAAGGCAGGGCATCACAGACTATTCTAGCCAAGCCCTATTCTAACCAATCCATCACTGGGCACACACACACAATTTAGAGTACCCAATTCACCTGACCTCCATGTTTTTGGACTGTGGGAGGAAACTGGAGACCCACTCGGGCTCAGGAAGAACATGGAAATTCCACACAGATGGGGACTTGAACCCAAAACCTCAGCACAGAGAGGCGAGCATGCTAATCACCAAGCCACCATTTTCCATTGCTGAATGCTTAAAATAAGGGTGGCACAGTGACTTAGTGGTTAGCACACTCACCTCATGTTCCCATCTAGGTGGAGTTTCCATGTTCTCCCTGTGTCTGCATGTGCTTTGGTTTCCTCCCGCAGCCCAAAAAACATGGAGGTCAGGTGAATTGGGTACTTGAAATTGTCCTGGTACATCTGTGTGTGTGTTCCCTGTCCTGGTTAAGACTAAATTAGCATAATGCTCTGCCGAGCGCCCAATGAAGAGGAAGGGCGACTTACCGTGACCCTTCTTAAGCATTTAAAAAGATGGATGGATGTTTATTATGAGGGATTGGCTCTTTCCCAGCATGACAGTGCATCCTTTTCAGTATTTTGTGTGAGGTACTACTGAAGAAAACCACATAACCTTACAAAAACTCTATGTGTGAGCTGATGAAACAGCCAAAGAATTTGCATGACCACATCTCCAACAATCTGGCTAATATTGGCCAAAAGTGAATGTTTAATAAGGCTAAACTTTAGGTCTGTGACATGAAAACAACACTGTTCTGTTTACATGCTCATGTTTTAGTTAGACGAACCACTTGTGTATGGAAACGTGACAATTGTCAGCAGTTGACTATACCTGCCGACCAACATATCAGTTGTAAATGAGGTCAGCCAATATCCCAGAATTCAGCTGATGTGTGCCAACATATGTGTAAGTATCAAGGGTTTTTCAACAGCTTAGGCTATGTTCAGACTGCAAGTAAATCAGATCTGTTGAGATAGGGCATTCGCACACTCCCTCATTTTGGAGGGAGGCACCACCTAAAACTTCGCTGCACATGCTCTCCCTCCGGACTGGTTTGAGCAATTCACATGTGCATCTACCCACCAAAGAATGGCCCTGCCCGCAATGGACTTTGATCTCACAGGGCAGAGTGGTGCTGCCATTTGTGCTTAGGGAACCCACATGCCTAGCACCGGTACTGTGTTGACATGATTGTCCGCACTGTTATACACAAGTGATCAGATTGCATTTGCATGTCTGGACATCACAAATCTTCCCACATGGGTTGCTGTGGTTAGGTGTCAGGTGTCAGTACCTACATAGCCACGCTGGTGAAGTGGCTTTCATACGTGGAAGCAGGAGAGATGGAGGTATATTAGCTCACTCTGCCAACAGTCACCATGTCAAGTCAGGCTTAGAACTCACATCACAACAGTCAAAGTCAGTGATGGAGGAGGGTGGTATACATACAGTGTTCTGCACTGTAGTCATGACCGACTTCACTGTGCAGCGAGAGGAGTCATCCCTGCACTTCTGTCACTCTGGATTTGATGTGCTCATTGTCATGTTGATGCTATTCAAAATCTGATGTGAGTGTCCAGAGCATCCAGACTTAGATGTACAAATGTGACCTTTCCATTTGGTTCTGATTTCCTGTCGTTTTTGGCTGTGCAGATTAACAAAAAATCTGATCTGGGTGAGTCTGAACACACCCTAAGAGCGAGATTTCAGAACCAGAATTCTCCATGTCATAAATGATGAACCCATGTCTGATGTCACTGGCCTGTGCTGTCCCGTACCTGACAGGAATGAGGAGAATCATCAGTAAAGGGAAGATCATCTTCATATAAGGCAGAGGGTACATCCCGAAGGCACACAAGATGATCAGCTGGATCAGTTGTAGACCTGTGAAGTAGTGAACTTTCCTCTGTGGCACTCTGCGAATGTAGTGTGTGGGTGGATATGAAGTCTAGGGAATAATAAAACGAGAGCGAGCGAGCAAGAGAGAGAGAGAGAAGCTGAGTTTTATGATTTGTTGATTCACCTTAAGATTCTGTAAATTCCTTAGTAAATAAAGCCTTTCAGACTACATATGAAACTAAGCACATGAAAAACAGAAAGCACAACCTGCGTATATTGAAGAATAAACTGTATTTTAATTAAATAACATGCTTTTAGCATTCGGCTGAGCATTTATTCAGATATCAGACACACAAATACATATACAAATATACAGTCAATGGGATATCATTACAAATCATTGATGTTCATAAGTAAACTGCCATATTTTATATTAATTACATATAACTTCAGATATTTTATGCCGTTTTTGTTTTAATGTTGATCAGTTTATCTTAGGGTGCTTTTAGGGTTTGTGTGTGTGTGTTACTTTGTATATATTTGGTCCATTTAGGTTTGTTTTCACACTGCATTTTTGTGAGCGCACCAAAGACTTTTAGTATGACACGCTGTAACGTGAGGCAGGGTAAGCGAGGCTGCTTCCCCTTTTTCCCCCACGTGTTTTTCATGGTGCTGCTGCTGATTGGTTCTATGTCTATTCAAACAGTATAAATATTGTGCATCTCTCAGGCTTTACTAATATCAACCCTCCTGAACCAGAGACACATCAGAAGTGTCTTACCTGGACTAAGCAGAACCAGAACTGGACTATTGCTCAGTGGTCCAAAGTCCTCTATTCAGATATAAGCCAGTTTTGTATTTAATGTGTAAATCAAGCTCCTACAATGTGGATGATGAGTAGAGAGACACAGTGCAAGGTGTCTGAAGTCCAGTGTGCAGTTTCTGCAGTTTAGGATGGGTTGGGATACTGTGTCATATGCTGGTGTTGGTCCATTGTGTTATAAATCTACCAGGGATGTTTATTTTCATTTCCAGTAGCGGCCCACAGTGCCAAAACTACTACTGACCATCATATTGCTATGATTGATTGACCAGCCAACTCAAGAGCTGTAAGCCACACTGATCAACATTAAAACCAAAAAGGCTTGAAATGTGTCACATTAATATAAATTATATGACGGTGTCTTTTTGAATTAAATTACGAGCAAAAACAAACTTTTCATGATATTCAAATTTTTATTATATTTATATTTTATATTTATTGTATATGTTAAATATAATACATTAATATTTATATAATTAATATAAACTAATTAATTATATTATAAATAAATATTACTTATGATTAAATTATATTAATATAATTTAATATTATATTATATTACATATAATATATTATTATTTATAATATTAATACTGTATTTTATTATTTAATTTTTATACATAACTGTACTATATAAAAATGTTACTAAACATTCAAATAACCTTAGTGGAGTATATCTGTCATAGACCTCACTATATCACTATTATAGTATACTGAATCCACTGAAGTTCACCGTAAAGTTTTTTGTATAAGATGAACGTCTCGTTTATCCTTCAGCACTCACTTGTTCTTTGAGCAGCAGGGCAATGCGGTCGCACATTTGGTTGCCATCAATGGAGGTAAGAGCGATGTAGAGGAAGAGACCATAGAGGACAGGTTTAGGAATCCACTGCAGTGGCACTGGCAGCAGGAACACAGACAAACCAATCAGGACGTTGGCAGCCAGTGACGTCATTCGAGTCTCCTTGACACTCACAATCCTGCAGGTAGAGTTAAGTTATTTATTGAGCTACACATTCGTTATTACAGAAAAGCTCAGTGAGCTTTTCTATACAGGTGAGAGATGTGCTGCTGACCTTATGTGCTAAACCTTTTCAAACATCCTTAATATCCTTAATATTGTGTCAGTGCTGAATGAATATCAAAGATGTAAGTAAAAATGACCTTCATTCATATGCAACGTAAAAAAACCACTTGAAACATGACTGAGACAGTTGCAAGTGAGTGAGAATCTTTGCCACCAGAGTTTGCCATGAAAAGTAGATCACATTGATTGTATGTTGTCACTGTCATATAAAAGACATGTAGCTCTGAAGCATCTGAGCTCGGAAGCTGACGTTTACATAATGAGAACATTTCATAACATAAATGGTATGAAGAAGGTCAAAGACACAGAGGCAATGCATAGAAAACTACTTTAACGCTGCCAACACTGACACTGAGACTATATAGTTCAAGTTCAAGAGGTTTTTATTGTCATTTCAGCTTTTACAGTACAGCTCATAATGAAACAAAACAACGTTCCTCCAGGACCAGGTGCAACACAGAACATGAGTGCAAAGATAACATACAATAAACATACAATAGTACAGATCCTATACTAGAGTACAAGCCCTCTGACTAGACTAAAACACATATCTACTACTAGAAGGCAGCAGGGTGAAAAGACTGTGATGTATGTGATGGGTCCTCCACAATGCTGAGAGCTTTTCGGATGCAGCGCTTGTTGTAAATATTCATTAGAGATGGGAGAGAAACCCCAATGTTATTCCCATTTGTCCTCACTGTATAGACTTGCAGTCAGATTCAGTGCAATTCTCAAACCAGCCAGTAACGCAGGTGATCAGGATGGCCTCCATGGTTCCCCTGTAGAAGGTGGTGATGGGTAGGAGATGCTGTTGGGCTTTCTTATGAAGCTGCTGTTTAGGGACCAGGTGAGATTCTCTGTCAGCTGAACACCAAGGAATTTGGTGCTCCTGACAATCTCCATTAAGGAGCCATCAATAGGGCAGCTGTGGCTTGGTGGTTAGAGATCTGGTCTTGTGACTGGAAGGTTGCCAGTTCGAAGCCTGGACAGGTCATAACTGAAATGCCCTTGAGCATGGCATCTAACCCACTGCTAACTGCACCCTGGGTGCCAGGGATAGGGCTGCCCACTGCTTCAGGCACATGTTCTCACAGCCATGAGCAAATCACATTGGCAAAAAGGTGAATCTATTCTATCAATGTTCAATGGAGAGTGGTCTCTCTGAGACCAAAGTCAACAACCATCCCCTTAATTTTAGCAGCATTCAGAGACAGGTTATTGATTTTCCTATAGGCCCTTAGTTGTTTCACCTCTTCTCTGTAAGATGACTCATTATTCACACTGATGAGACCCACCACAGTCATCTGCAAACTTGATGATGTGATTGGATCTCTGCATTGCTGCACAGTCATGAGTGAATAGGGTGAACAGAATTGGGCTGAGCATGCAGCCCTGAGGAACTCTAGTGCTCAGTATGGTGGTGCTGGAAGTGTTTGCACCAGTTCAGATAGTCTAAGGTCTCACAGTCAAGAAGTCCAAAATCCAGTATATCATAGTACAGCATCAAGTCTATCACTGACTGCAGGAACAACCCTTCCTGCCCCAACAGTGATATCACAGTGCCAAAGGTTTTCTTTGCTCGCTTTGAAAATGGCAATAATGTGGCAGATGCAGGACTCCTGACAACATTGGAAAATCTGGTTCACACACTGAACACTTATGAAGGTGTGTGCTGCAAAGGGTTGAACCAGGCAAGGTGGCAGGCCCTGGTGGACTATGCTGAACAGCTTGTAAAAGTATTTACAGGTATTTTCAACCTGTCTCTGTCTCTGCTGATTGTCCCCAAGTGTCTGAAGTCAGCCAAACATCAGCCACCCGAATGACTTCCATCTGGCTGCACTCACACCCACAGTTATGAAGTGCTCATTCACTGCACCAAAGCCACCATCTTTACCTCCCTGAACTCACATGACTTCACATGCATACAGAACTAAGACCCACCGAGAATGTCAGAAGAGACTTTCTGGTTCTTCACATTGTCTGGACTCATATGTCAGGATGCAATTCGTGGATTACAGCTGTTTCCAATACTGTTATCCCCAGTAAACTCACTTCTGAGCTCCACCAGCTCATCACTGTGAAACTGGATTCTGGACTTCCTTTCAGATCATCCTCAGGTCCCTGCATGACCTCCACTGCTGGTACTCCACAGGGATACTGAGTCCCATCCTCTACTCCCTCTTCACACATGACTGTATTCATTTATACACCACTAACTGTCAGAACTTTGTAGATGACACAATGGTGAGCCATACTGGAAGCTCTAAGGGTTTGAGGTGCAACTCGAGACTTGACCATTGCCATTAGGTAGAGAGGGGCTGGACCATTTCTTGCTTTGTAGGCAAGCATCAGGGTTTTGAATCTGATGTGGGCAGTTACAGGAAGCCAGTGAAGTGAACTCAGCAGTGGAGTGACGTGAGAGAACTTGGGTTGATTGAAGACCAGTCGAGCAGCTGCATTTTGGATCAACTGCAAGGGCCTGATGGCTCACATAGGAGTGAGTTGCAATAGTCAGGTCTTGAGATGATGAGAAACTGGACAAGGACCTGAGCAGCATCCTGGGTTAGAAAGAATCAGATCCGTTGAATGTTGAAGAGGAGGATAGAATAGGAGGATTCTATTCTATTCTATTCTATTCTATTCTATTCTATTCTAGTCTAGTCTAGTCTACAGTGCCAAATCAAAAATAGAATATTGTGGAAAATATAATCCAAAAAGGCAAACTGGCATATTTTATATTCATTACACATAAAGTGATATTTCAAGCCTTTTTACTGTTGATCAGTATCACTTATAGCTAATTAAATTATTCAAATACTTAATTTGGAGTTTCAGTTAAAAGAATCAACATTAAAACCAAAAGCAGGTTTGAAATATGTTACTTTACATGTAATTAATATTAAACATATGACAGTTTACATTTTTTAATTAAATTATGACCACAAATGGACTTGTTTCATAATATATCATATCATATCTATCTATCTATCTATCTATCTATCTATCTATCTATCTATCTATCTATCTATATATATATATATATATATATATATATATATATATATATATATATGCACACACACATTGAAATGAAATGAATTTTCGAGGCAGGAATGGTATAGTATCTTCAAAGTATATAACAAACAACACATTGGGTAAAAGAAAAACATCTAATATCAAAATAACCAGAAAAAAATATCTTTGATAATAAAGTTGTGATATGTTATAACATCTAAAAGTCAAAAATAGAAGCTGACCTTATGCACCAAACTCATTTTAAACAGTTCTACTGTTGTGGCAGTGCAGAACAAATATTAATTTAAGTGACAATGGCCTTCAACCACCCACATTCCTTCAAATGCACAAATCATTATAATCAATTAAGGCCATCTTGATTACGTGTGATCAAGCACTGAAGAGGAGCCTTCATCTCTAACTCATAGTTTGCAGCCTTGACTATGAGATACAACTTGGGTCTTGTTTGTAACCTCATCTGCTCCATATCCACAACTGTGCTTCACAATTTGACTTTTTATTTGGCTTTTATTTTATATTTGGTTATTTATATATATATATATTCATGATATTTAATTTTTTCTTTTTCATGTAACAAAGACATTTTGGCCTGCATGATCTTCTTTACATCCCAACTAAACAAACAGGACATTCTGTTGACTTCTGAAAGATCATTTGTGCCTTTTATAATGGGATATTTTGAAAAAAAAGGGCACGTGTCGAGCATGGACCTGTATTTCTTTTCCCAGAGTTTTTATTGTTTTTATTGTTTTTCTTATTTTAGAGCTTCCTGTACTGCTTTGCCTTTTCTCTGAGCCCATCTTTGGATTAGATCATGATATAAGGTCTAAAAATAAACCTCCCATGCCCTCCAGCATCCCTATGTTCTGTGTCCACTGATGAGTGACTTACGTCTCATAGAGGTGTCCCTGCTCCACACGCTGCTCAACCTTAGCCAGCTGACGGACATGCAGTGTGGAGTGGGGGAAAGCTGCGTGCATCCATGGCAACCCCAGCACTGACATCAAGATGTTGATAAATCCAGAAAGCATGAGATCCCAGTGGTATGCTGTTCCCTTCAGCAGCCTGAAACACACACACACACACACACACACACACACACACTAACTCGCAATGCATCCTGTAACTGTCTGCACAAAACTGACACAGCCAGAATGTGATGGATCAGGGATGCTGGAGAAAGCCAAATTGGTGCAACCCAAGAACTAGACAAGATAGTCATCAAATGAATGCTTTCATAAGAAGCTCTGGTACATACAAAACTGTGCAAAAGTCTAAACATACAAGACAATGAGTATTTTTCACCATCACACATACACATAGATCATGCACTTTTTAATAGAACTGTCTTAAAAGCTTTCAACTCTAAGTGTAACATCACATTTTTGGTTTTAAATCTGCCCACACATTGTCTTTATTACAGTCTCCATTCTTTTCAAGAGAGTTGCTTTCAGTTCTGCAGGGAAATCTGCAGAGATGCTTCTTGTAATTAACATAGTTCAGTCTTAGAATCTGAAGTATTTTTCACAATCCAAAAAACCTGTGCTAGTGCAAAGGTTCTTCCCTTTTTGCTACACATCCTTTCTGTAATGTTGAGTCATGTTCTCACAGTGAAAGGAAGGACAAATAAACTTATGGATTTCTCAAGAGCTTGAGCTTGAGCTTGATTGTTTTTTCTCATGATCAAAGATGTTTATGTAGAGACAGTTTTGTTGCTCATCTTCCTCATCATCTTCCGTTTGTTCGTGTCCGGGTCTTGGGGGTAACAACCCAAGCAAAGTCAGCCACCTCTTCTAGCTCATATGGGAGGATTCCAAGGCCAGTTGAGACATATTTGAGTCTCTCCAGTGTGTCCTAGGTCTTCCCAAGGGTTTCCTCCCAACTGGACATGCCTGAAACACCTCACCCAGGAGGCATCCTTACCAAGTGCCCGAACCACCTCTACTGGCTCCTCTCGACATGGAGGAGAGGCGGCTCTACTCTGAATCTTTCCCGGATGTCCGAACTCTGAACCCTCTAAGGGAGAGCCAATGTGATTTTTCACACAATGGAATTTGACCTCCGCATTTAACACTGAAGCGGTGGGCAGCCCTTATCCACCGGCGCCCGGGGTTAGGTGCCTTGCTCAAGGGCACTTCAGTCATGTCCTGTCTGGGGATCGAACCAGCAACCTTCTGGTCACAAGACCAGATCCTTACCACTAGGCCATGGCTGCCCCCTAAAAAGAAAGCTCATTTCAGCTGCTTCAATCCGCAATCTCATTCTTTCGTTGTTTTGCTCTACTAGGTCTTACACAGTCTTGCACCAGGTCTCTTAATAACCCAGATATTCAGTACAAGAATTCTGAAAACTTCTCTTTTTCATTTTGATTTTGTAAAGTTACAGCCAGTAATCCAGATGGAGAGTGAGAGGTGCAAACTCTGCCTGGATTTCTGCCATTTTTAAAGAAAAACCTGGAAATAAAAGCCACTGGGTTGCACGCAAATGCAGATAAAAGGGGAAAACAAATACACAAACTAAACAAAAAATGCTGTGACTGGAATTCAAACCAGTACTGCAGAAATGAATGTGCAATGCACTGCTGGGCCACTGAGACTTGTGGCCATAAACAATATGAACTAGAGGGATGAGCAATATGTAACAAACAAACAAGTGAATTTCACCAAAAAACATATAGCTTGAGTGCACTTGGAAGGGGGGTGTCTCTTCTCTCTCAGAGGTGCAAAATCATTGCGATTGGATCTCAGAAAATGAGTAGCACTTGCTACAAACACCCAATGTGAGTGTGCCACA
Source organism: Crenuchus spilurus (assembly GCA_036984385.1). Lineage (NCBI taxonomy): Eukaryota > Metazoa > Chordata > Actinopteri > Characiformes > Crenuchidae > Crenuchus > Crenuchus spilurus. The sequence continues at coordinate 39,330 of BRDA01084889.1, forward strand.
TTACATAGGTTGTAACATCACCAAGTGGAAGCCACTCAAGGAATCCAAAAGTGAAATGTCCATGGAATTATAGAAAAATCTTCAGAGAAGTATAGGTTTATAGGCAGATTCCTCATGACCAAACATCTGTCTCTGGTCTCGAAGGACAAAACAGATTGTTCCAAACAGTCAGGGCTACAACCCTTTGAGTAAATAACATCAGTTACTGGCAGAGTCTGACCTGCACAGGCAAAGTCAATGACTCTGTGCCAGGCACACAACATGAAGCCCATCAATAAGCCAGTCACAGCTGCAGGCAATAACAACTGATGACCGGTGGTAACAAATTAGGAGAGAGATGTTCGCCCACAAGAGGTTGCAGATCTTTTGCAGGAATAAGTCAGTTACAGCTGCGGGCACTGTCATTAGCGAATCAGGAGAGAGGAGCCCACCTCCAGATGGAGCATCCTCTTCCAGTCTTCCGTCTTGCTTTTACTCATTTTCCACTCCATCTCCTTTAGCCATTTTGGTTGCAAGAAAAATTTGTATTTGTGTGACTGTTAGTGTCTCTTTGAAAGGGAAGTTAATTTCATTGAGGCCTTTGGGAACAGGAAGGACACAGATGGTATGACTTAATGTGGGAGTATGGGGCACAAAAATATACAAATATTGTTGACACTGTATTTAATATTGGAGGACTTTGTGCAGTTTTCTGTTAATTTTTTTCTACCCTCTGTCTGACCCTGAAAAATGAATAACTTGTATGTAAATGCTTTTTTGAATGAGAATTAAAGGAAAGGTCCTGGACAGGATGTTCTCTGACTTTTGCCCAATACTGTATGATTTGATGTTACAGCTGAATGTGATCTGGCTTCAAAACTGTTACGAAAATGTCTTTTCTGACATGTACCTGTTCTCCGGGGCATTGGTGAGGGAGACCACAATGTTCTGGTCGATGAAGATGAGCAGAGCGAGGAGGAAACCAAGGCCGCAGGCGCTCAATACATTCATCCCTGAGAGCTTATTTAAAGGAGCCACATTGAATACAGGGCCATTATGGTAGTTGAAGACTGGAACTGTGGGTAGGCACAAAGCACACATGTCTCAAAGGACTGTGTTTTTGAGAGAGGAGGTAAGGATAACTGAGATATATAAAGACCTACATTATCTGAGTAAAACAGATTCAGATTCTCATGTTTTATAGAGAAAAAAAACTAAATAAAGTTTGTATAGATTAATGCTTTTGGCAGCATTACTGGAGCCTAAGAGTTTAGTTCACTTCTTTTAAATTGTGAGATTTAAACACTCACGCTCAATGTCGATGAATAGATAGGAGCCCACGAAGGAGAACACAACCACAGAAATGGGTAAAGCACAGTCCGACACCACCTCCCTCACTTTAGCATGAAGAAATGGGCTGCAGAGGAACATCAGTACAATACAAAGTTAAATTCTGAGATAATAATAATAACAGTTCAGTCATATAAAATATGTTATGATGGGTTTCTAGTCATATCAGAATATGATGACCACCCTTGATTTGGAATGAACTCTACCCAGGACATCACTGATGCCACGTGGCATTTGCTGCATGTATAAATAAATGAGCACACTAGTCAGTTGTAACAGAATGTGTAACAATCATGGGCAAAGGACGTGATTTGACTGATGTCAAGAGGGCATGATAATAGAGTGGTGGCATCTCAGAAAGCATTCACTTTTTGGGATGTTCCTGAGCCACCATGGTGAATGTGTACTGGCTTCTCATACACCGAGTGCTTCTTACTCGCATAACAATGGTGTCCCAATGATTTGGTACAGCAATCAACATACCACAGTGGATCAGGACGAATATGTTTGGGTGTCTGATTACCTTTCCTCACTTATTACAGTGCATGCCACAATATCTTGCTAGTGATATCTGAGTGGGTGGTCATTCCTACTAATATTCTGATATGATCGAGTATGTCTATGATGTAAGTCTTAAATATAACTTTTAGAACATTTACACTCAATTTTTTTACTTTCAAAAGTGAGTCTTATTCTGGTGTTTAGTAGTGTACAGTCAAAAGTCAGAAACTACCTGAGAAACTGATATCTAAAGCTACTCATGTGGGCACTAAGTGTTTATATGCAAATCCATGCAAGTGCTAGTCAGGAACCAAACAAACCTTCTGACATGATTCTTTTGATCAACAAATCAAAAACTGCCCAGATAAATGGTTTTAAAACGTCTGACTTTTGCTGATAAAGGTGATTCGTGATTAAGTTGGTGGATGTACAAAAAAAACAAACAAACAAACAAACAAAAAAAACCCCGCCATATTTAAATTTATATGTTTTGTCATGAACTGTACTAATGCAAATTTAGTCACATGCAACCACTTCTTATCCATGTAAACTCAATCTACAAATTATTCATGAAGCACTACATTAGGAAAAAGATTAGAGCAGTACTAAGGGATCCAAACATGTTAATAACACTGCTTGCTATTGGTGTAATGATATCTTGTTATATGATACATTGTTGTGATGTATAGCATTTTTACAATTTACATTGCAGAAATGAATTCTTTTTTTTGTATTATAAAAAAACTAATAAAAATTAATCACAAAAAAATATATATATATCACATGCATTCTGTTAATTATACCATCTAATGCAATTGCATTGTTTGACCACCAGAGTCATTTTTGCATCGTTTATGCTTGATTTACTATATATAAGTGTTTTGTGTTTGTATTGTATAATCAGTATAGTCTTAATTCAGATTCAATGTGGTGTGTGTTATACTGATCTCCACTATTTCTTTACAGCCTGAGATATATTTGTTCATTTTAATGAAGATTCCCAATCATCCAGTCATTAATAATCATCTCTCAACTCAGTGTGGTTTTTGACCTTTACAATATCATCCCAATACACCTGCATTACCACAGGTTTGTGAACACTACAGTTACCTCCTCTTGATGAGAAAAAGAACATAACCGAGCCACAGGGTTCCCAGCATGAGCAGTAGGCAGAGGATGGGGCGCTCCCTGGTGCACAGTGTGAGTACTGCAGGCAGAGAGAGGTCAGCACTGCTCCTCTCAGGCTGCTGGAGCACATCACCCAGAAGATGCAACTCCACCGCACTGCTGTTCACAAGTGTAGGTCCCTGGTAATACTTATGGAAGACTGTGTAGAGATAAAAGTTGATTTGAAGGAGTAGATACATGACCAATAAGACTTAAATCAGTGTTCTCTCATAGATCACTGTATAGTAAATATTCATTCTAACTCATTTTATGATTATGCAACATGTATTAAAAAAACTCCAACATCCACATTTTCAATTCTTTGGTTTTTGGCTTGGAATCATGACTGTAGATTAAGTGATTCTACTGTGGAATTGTTGCAAAAGACACTTTGTGGAACCTTTGTTGTTTTAGAACCGGTTTTGAAGTTTCAGGCCCCAGTCTGAGCCCTCTTCCACTTTCCCTGCTTCAACTTCACCAACGTACTGATCAACCTACAGCTCCTCCTTCCCAGCTGAGGCTCTTCCTCTTCCTGTTTATACCCCCTCACTTTAGTTTGCAAAGTCTCTCACTACTGTTCTAACTCTTTCTACTTTGATTTGTGTTCGCATTCGTGTTGATTTTCTTCTGTTTGATCTCCCTCCATTTGGTTTTGTACCCATCTGCGCTACCACTGTGTATTGTTTTCACAATAAACCCAGTCTCTCAGCCTGTTTATGACATTAAGGGTGGATTTCTTTAATAAATCACAGCTGCTGCATTTAAAATTAACTTTACTTTATTTACTTGGTAGCAGAAGTACAAAAAAATCTGATTATCATAAAGTCTATTGTTCATAATTTAATGCAAAAAAGGTAAATTTTTCATATTCATTACATGTAAATTTAAATTTTTTGTTTTAATGTTGATCAGATTGGCTTAAAGCAAAATCAAGCATCCAAAATCTCAAATTATTAGAACATTAGAGAATTATTCATTAGATGATCAAATAATAATATTCAATCGTCAATTATCCCACCTGCTTAATCCTTATCAGGGTTAGTCCTCTACCTCCTCACTGGGCGCGTGGCAGGGTATTACACTATCCTAATTAAGACAAATACAGGGCACCAATCCATCGCTGCCCAATTTCACCCAGATGGGGACTCGAACCCAACAAATCAGTGCTGAGAAGCGAGTGTGCTAACCCCCAAACCACCATGCCACCCGAAATAATATCATATATACATCTAAGATGCAAATATGATATAATTAAATATAATCATAAATAATGATTACATACCTGCACTCACAAAAACTAGAAAAAAATTAAAAAAAAAATTTTCAAATATATTTTTTTATATTTACACATTTTGCTTAGTAAGATTTTTTAAATAAAGATTTTTAATTTATAAGCACAATAATCTTACACTTGCAGTGCTTTTTAAAACAAAAAAATCTTGGCAGAGAAAAAAATAGGATTTATTGTCTTAATATATGCTAATTTTACTTGCTAATATTTTGTTTTTGCAGTGCAAGCCATAGTCATACCCTGTAACTGGTAAATAAAGCTCAAGATGAACTGAAATATCTTATTAAGAAAAAGTTAGACATATGTTCTTAAATGAGCTTAACTTTCTTGTGGAAAACTTGCTTGTTAAGAATATTTTTTCTTTTTATACAAAAAATAAGAAAAAACTGTCCATAAACAAGGGTTTTTAAAAATATTTTTTGCAGTGTATGTTTTTAGGATACACCTGAACCAGAAACAACATCAGAATCATACTATTTAATACTATTTAAACTGTATCAACATTAAGACAAAAATAGCCTAAAATGTGTCAATTTACATGCAATGAACATAAAATATATTGGTAACACTTTATAATAACTTTCATTAGTAGCTCATTAACTAATGATTAATAACTGTGAACAAATCATTAGTTCATGAGAATTTTATTAACAAATGATTTACTAATGATTTTGTAATGATTTACTAATTATTTAGTAATGATTTATTAATGATTTACTAATTATTTAGTAATGATTTATTAATGATTTACTAATGATTTATTAATGATTTACTAATGATTTAGTAATGATTTACTAATTATTTAGTAATGATTTACAAATGATTTACTAATGATTTATTAATGATTTACTAATGATTTAGTAATGATTTACAAATGATTTACTAATGATTTAGTAATGATTTACTAATTATTTAGTAATGATTTATTAATGATTTGTTAAAATTTGCAGAAATGAACACAATCATTAGTATATCATTATATTAGTAATCATTTATAAACATTTGTTCTTGTTCAAATTCTCATGAATGAATGAATTGTTCACAGTTAATAATCATTAGTTAATGGCTTATTAATGAAAGTTATCATAGTTTTACCAATATAGTATATAATTAACCTTTTTGAATTAAATTATGAACAAAAATGAAAAAAAAAAATTCACAGTATTGATATGGTGCACTAATGATGTAGTATGTTAATATTTATCAACTATCACACCAGAATCTTACATTCACATGTGCAGCACCACTAGATTTTAGTATACAGTTTATTGTAAAGTACAATTGAGGATAAATACGTGTTTGAAGTTTTGATTCTGTGCAATCTTCTTGGTTTCAGACATTCACAGATGACAGCGAATGTGTTTGACATCCTCTAGTCAAATTATGTGGTCGTTCAAATGCGTGTTCAAAGTCTACTGTCATGATGCGATTCAAGGAATCTGAACTTACTTTTGATGGTGCCTTTCACGGCGTCACCCACAAAGGCAATTGAGATGAACAAAGCTATAACTTCCTCTGTAGAGCTGAAGGCACACAGCATACATTAAGACATCTTCTCTTTTATCAAAGCAGCCAATCACAGGTAAAGACATAACAAGAGGCACATCAAGAACAGAAATTATAGCCTGTGAAGGATATTTATGAAGAAAAGACTCAGATTCAGCAGTTTATATTTTATATGCTGCCATATAGAAGAGACTTGTGCTGAAAACGAACAGTTGTAGACGTTTTAATTCGTTCTGAATGTCTTCTCACTGACCGTTTGAAAAGCTTCATGAATAAGCTGACATTGAAGATGCCTCCAAGTATGAGGAACAGGCTGTTCCACAGGCCGATGCAGGCGTAGAAAGCAACAAAGTCAAGGTCATAATCATCGCAGATGCCTCTGATAACTGCAATGCCACAGCAAGACAAGATAACAGCCTGATGCAAGGACTGCAATAATAAAACTTTTTCTCATAAGGAAGATAGTAAAAGCTTACCACTAATGAAGATGGCCAGAGGTGCGGTGGTCAGGGGAATGACCAGAGGAGAGCCAGCAAACAGGGAATAGATCACACCTCCAATACTCTGGCCTACAATAGTCTTATAGACATCTGAGAGGGAGAAAATTAATTAGTACACGTGATATGTTGACTAATTGTAGTAACCCATCTATCCATCCATCCATCCCTCATATTCCTGGTTCGCGAGGGTAGCAACCCAAGCAAAGTAGACCAGATGTTCTTCTCTCAGCCACCTCTTCTAGCTCATATCTCCTCCCAGCTGGACATGCCCGGAACACCTCACCAGGTAGGCGTCCAGGAGGCATCCCAACCAGGTGCCACCTCAACTGGCTAATCTTAACATGGAGTCTCAACAAGTCTTTCCCAAACTCTTCACCCTATCTCTAAAGGGGGAGACTATGAAGACACCCTATGAAGAAAGCTCATATCAGCCATTTGTATCCGTGATCTTATCCTTTCAGTCACCATCCAAAGCTCATGAGCAGGTGAGGGTTGGATCGTAGACCAACCAGTAAACAGAAAGCTTTGCCTTCTGGCTCATTTACCAAAACAGACCGGTACAGAGCCCGCATCACTGTGGACGCCCCAACAATCTGCCCGTCTATCTCCTGCTCTCTCTTACCCTCACTCATGAACAAGACCTGAGATAGTTAAACTCCTGCACTTGAGGCAAGAACACCTTCAAAACCCAGAGAGGGCACTCCACCTTTTTGAGTACCAGTTGTAGTCAATTATCATCTGTTTTCATAATTTGAAAACATTGCAAATTTGGACATGAGTGATGCTAAACTGAATTCCTTCCAGGTGACAGCTCTGCTGAGGTTAGCATCTTACCTGCTATACTCCACATTACAGTTATAATGATCTGTCTTATATGCTTATATACTTTTATTCTATTGTATTCAAAAGCTGGACAACATTTCTCATCTCATATCATTATGCATTGTTTATGCTTATGCATCTGTACATATTGCACTGTACATGTTGTCATAACTACTTTGCATATATATATATATATATATATATATATATATATATGTGTGTGTGTGTGTGTGTGTGTGTGTGTGTGTGTGTGTGTGTGTGTGTATTGGGGTGAGGTAGGGGGCAATAATAATAAACAGCCAATGTTTTGTCTTGTATGTACACTATTGTATAGTGAGATGGCACTTTATTGTATGGGCGGCACGGTGGCTTAGTGGTTAGCATGTTTGTCTCTCAGCGCTGAGGTCTTGGGTTCGAGTCCACATCTGAGCGGAGTTTCCATGTTCTCCCCGTGTCTGCGTGGGTTTCTTCCGGGGTCTCCGGTTTCCTCCCACAGTCCAAAAACATGGAGATCAGGTGAAATGGCTACTCTAAAATGACCCTGGTGTGTGTATGAATATGTATGTCTGTGTATGAATGTGTGTATGTATGTATGTGTGTATGCCCAGATATGTTTGGCACTCTGTCCTGGGTGATGCCCCTAGTGTTCGATGGTGGCTCCAGGTGGACGGTCGCTTCCAGTTGAGAGTACGCTGTGTGCGACTGGCTGCCGCTTC
>BRDA01084890.1:0-21916 GCA_036984385.1 Crenuchus spilurus
GCCACGCACACTTGTCAATTATTCCAGAGGCAGTGAAGGAGGACCATCCAACCAGAATAACACGGAGAAAAAAAGACAAGAAATGACAACAAAGGAAATAAATGAGTACGATGGCCGAGCTCGGAGGAGACTTCAGGAAGAATAAGAGATGGGCCGAGGGATGTAAATGCGAGTGAAACAATAAACAAGGAAATGAGCTTTCCATGCTCCTCCCACAAATGCATTTTTTCTGTATTAACCAGTACAATGTAAGAATCCTATTGGAACCTAATAACTATCTGTGCCCAGCTAACACAAGAACGTTGCAAGAACATTGCGAGAAAGTTCCATTTAGGTTATGCGAACGTTATGGTGTGGAATTCTTGCTCGTTTAGTTAACGTTAGTTTACACCCATATAACTGGTATCGTTCTTGCATGGTTCTGTTAAATGACAACGTTCCTGGAACGTTCTTTGAAGGTTTTGACTAAAGTTTGAACAAACCTAGATATAACGCTCCAACCTAACGTTAGCCTAACGATGAACAAATGTTCCCTGTTTGTCACCTGACCGGGTGTATAATAATAATAACATTAAGGGAATGTTCAAAGAACGTTCTAGCTTAATGTTCACACCTAACGTTCTGATAACCAACCATAACATTCGCATAACCTAAATGTAAGTTTCTCGCAATGTTCTTGCAACGTTCTTGTGTTAGCTGGGTGTACATAATACCGCATTAAAACTACCTCCGCCATGTTTCTACACTCATCGTATGTATTAGTTTCACTTACCATACAGGTGCAGACTGTAATCTGTTTCTGTGCATAGTTTGTTAGCGTCCTTTCACCTCGTTCTTCAATGATCATGACCTCCATAGGTCTGTATTTAATAGACAATGTAGATACAATATCATTTGACATTAGTTTGAGCTTCGGTAAAACTTGGCAACTTGGCTTTAATAGAGAGCATCAGCAGGTGGAGAGTAGCTAGGCTAATTCTTCAGCCAATCGTGGAACTAGAAGTACCCTGAGTGTTAAAAGGACAGAGCAACAAAGATACCAGGGTTGAAATAAAATGGCAGCTCGTCTAGGAGCTGTAATGGTTGTTGCCATCTCAGGCTATTAGAGCCCTTGTATGTGACCTCACACTGCATGTCAGTAAGGCACAAAAGGCCTCAAGTGATGGGCTCAAACAGCAAAGTCCTCAATCCCACATAAACCACCCACAGTGCACATCAGCGGCTAAAATATGATGGGCTTCAGGAGCCCATAAATCTTCTCGTAGAGTACCAGCCTCTCCTGCATCATTACTGCATCCCACCGGCCCATTTGGGCTCCATTTCACTTAAATGTCAACTTTTCAGCCTTACTCCGGGTCCCCACTGTCGCCATTTGTTTCAGCGGCAATGGGGGAAAAACACGAAAATAAGACAAGAAGGGCCACCAGTGAAAATACGAGCGCTCAGGTGTTTTTGTGCGTCCAGAGTGGGCTGGGAAGTGACACTTAGCAGCGAGCTAAAAAAGTAGAATCAGCAATCTGGAAAGCTAAGTGAATCAGCAGAGATGTGCGGGTTCGGATGGGTTAACAGCAGGAGGGAGCACAGATAGCAATAACAAACTCCGCTGCCTGCGCAACTGCACCTACAATATACATATTTGTGCTTTTTTGAATGATGTTGTTATTGTTTTTACATTATTCATTATTAGAGTTAATCTCTTAAGTACCGCAGGTCCACCAGCAGGTTCAGCATCTATTCTTTCCATTCTGAGACTCGTTATTTTCTTATTTTCTAAGACATTTTTGACCTGCTAATTAAAAATGTTGTGTCAAATAAAAAATTCTTTGTGGATAAATGTTTAAAAATGTTAGAAATGTTGATTTTTGGTTGCAATTCTTTACTAATGTTTGAGTGAATGTCCTGCTGAAGTGTGACCTCTTGTGGCACAAATATGAACTGCGCCATGAACCTACATAAAGTCCCTTAAGTGCTGTGCAGCCTGGAGTAAATGCTTTCTGGGAGAAAAAAAAAATCTACAAGTGCTACATTTTGAGTTCGGCAGTAAATTATAGCACCATATTTAAAAAATAATAATTTACAAACGGTGACATTTTATATTAATTACATATAAAGTGAGTAATTTCAAGGCTGTTTTGTATCTGTTTGACTTATAGCTAATGAAAATCAGAAATCCAGAATCTCAAAATGTGACCCCGCCAGGGAAAACCAGGCCAGTCATTTGGCAACTTATTGAGATATCGTGTCAATATCGTGTCACTCACATTAGCGACAAAACTTAGCCACTCAGTATTATTGCTGTAAATGAAAGATAACAGTCTCAGATATCTATCGTAGTACATATTTTGATCAAAAACAAAACTTAAATTCACAAAAAAGTTGTTTTGAAAAAAACAAATTGTGAAAAAAAAAAAGACTTTGACCTGGTTTTCCCTGGCAGGGTCACAACTGATTAGAATATTTAATTACTAAATTACTATTCAAATTTAATCAACATGTTACATACATTTTGTTATTATTTTTCCCAATAATTATTATTAGAGATAATATCTTAAATAGTCTGGAAGCAGAAACGAGTCCAGCATCACATTCAGAAATTCCTTATTTTCTCAATTTGTAAGATTCACACAAAAAGGAGGAGTTCTGTAAAGACTGAAACTTTTTTTCTACAAAGGAAGTAATTTTTTTTACTATTTAAAGCTGCAAACTAAAGATTTTTTAATCTGCACATATTTTTAGAATGAGCATTAAAAATGTTGGAAAAACAATGAATTATTTATTGAATTTCTGTCCTGCTGAAGGGTGACCTCTTGTGGCAAAAATCTGAATTACAACATGCACCTACATAAAGTCCCTTTAGTGCTGTGCAGCCTGTAGTAAATGCTTTCTGGAGAAAATAATATAAATATGCTATAGTTTTAGTGCTCAGCAGTACAGAACCACATCAAAAAAAGAATATTATGAAAAGATTGTTGCTGAACTATTGCAAAGTGACATATTTCAAGCTTTCTTTGTCTTTATTGTTTAGCTTCTCATAAAAACAGAAATCTGGAATCTGAAATTAGCTGAATATTTAATTTGGTGTAATTTACAATTCAAACAGTATCAAAATTTAAAACAAACAAAAATGCCACTTTACAGGTAATGAATTTATAATATATTACTTTTTGAATTAAAATTGATAGGTTCTTTAATTTAAAATATATATATATATATATAAAATATATTTATTTCCAGCAGTTGTTATATAAACCCCTAGATTTGGTTGTGCTGATTCAGACGGAGAACCCTAAAGAAACGGTGGACTGTTAAGAGGTTAAGGACATTCTTTCAGATTGAAAAGATTTTCTTTCGAAGCTGCGCTTTTGATAAGGCAATTTGATAAGGTGCTCAGTCAATTAAAGGCAGATGGTCATAGGCAGAGGGAAAGCAGCCGCCGAGGCAGATTCAGCGAGAGATAGTAGATAGAGTAGAGCGTCTCGATGGATGTGAGGCTTTTGGAAGAGAGAAAAAAAAGAAGAAGAAGGAAAAAAAATGCTTCTCTGTTCCCAGACAAGCCTCAAACCAATATGGTGGAGGTGTTTGAAGTGCTGCGGTTTGAAATCAGCACTTTCGAGTGTAATTCCCATCACTGAGCAGAAGGCAGGCTGCCTCTCATTCCCCCTCAATAAAGCCAAGCCTCAGCCCCGGCCTCAGCATCGCCTTTATTTATTCATGCTTTTTCCTGTCTTTGATAATAGCTACCCCCCCCCCCCGCCCCACCGATCCCCTCTTACACCCCCCCACCTCAAGCCTCCTCATTTTTCTACTGAGGAGTTTACTGTAGGGAGGGTTGAGAAAGGGACGAAAAAGAAAGGAAAAAACAGCTCCTGGATAAAAAAAATAAAATAAAAGTAGCAGCGCATAGATCATAAAAGCGTGTGCCGGCGGTAGACCCATTTCCTCAGCACTGATTGTGAAGAAGACAGTGAGTGGAGAGGGGGAACAGGCTGAGGTGCTGAAGCTAATGCTCCGGCCATCTGGACACAGTGAAAACACAGCGCTTTCGGCCCTCTCTCTGGGCTCTCTCTCTACCTCTCTCGCTCTCTCTCTTCGCTATCCATCCACTGCTGCATGTGGGCAGTTCCTCCCCTATGCGCTTTACGAGCAAACGCAAACAGGAGGACATAACCATAAAGCTCCATTCTCACAGCCGTAAATGGACTTGTTTTGGAGCGATGCACTGTACATAAAAAAATGTATACGCCTCTGTCTGCGTGGATGGACGGCTGGATGGACTTTTTCATTGTCGTAACTTTCTTTGCCTCGCACTAGGACACTGTTCACTACTACACAGTGCTTTTTGCTTATTAGGGAGAGACTATTTCCTGAGAGTGAAGGCCAGTCAGCAAGTCATACGGACCAGCGGTTGCCAGTCATGGTCCTGGAGAAGACTTGTATTCTGTTTTTTCATAGATTAAATTAAATTGTTGCAGAATTTTACCTTAACATTTATCCATCATCTAGTGTCCCAAACAAATAGAACTGAGCACTCTCTAATGATGAAGGGTGCCCTCTTGTGGCACAAATATGAGTTGTACGATGAACCTACATAATGTCCTTCAGTGTTGCACAGCCTGAATAAAATTTTTCTTGGACTAAACATCTAAAAGCTCTACTTTTTTAAAGTTCAGCCGTAAATTGTAAACATCAACATTTTGCGTTCAATACAAACATCCAGATTCAGATACTTAAAATGCTGTTTTTTATATTTTTAATTTTTGCCAATTTTTATCCCCTTCCCAATGTAGTAGTAGCTAATTAGCCCATCACCTCAATTAGGACTCTTCCCCATCACTTTTGCACTGTCCCTGACACCATCACTGGGGAGCCTAATGCACTCAGAGGAAAGCACAGGATTCCCAGCTCCGAATGGACCAATCAGTAGATGCCTGAGCCAGCGAACATTGCATTGTGAGAGTGATACGTAGAGAGAGCGCCATCTACCCACCCAGAGAGAGCACTGCCAATTTTTGCTCTCTTGGGCCCCGGCTGTTGATGACAAACAGCATGACCGGGATTCAAACTAAAAATACTAAGTTAAGGATGCATTGTACACTGTTAAAAGACATGGTTCTTCAAAGGTTCTTTATTGGAAAAATGGTTCTACATTGCACCAAAAAGGGGTTCTCTATTATTACAAGCTTGACATTGTAACGATAGCAGAAACCTTTTTGGGGCTTTATAGAACCCTTTCAAAAAGGTTCTGCATAAAACCATCTGCACTCTTAAAAATGATGGTTCTTCAAGGGTAAAGGAAATGGTTCTATGTAGAACCATCAGCACTGGCAAAAATGTTCTCATTGATAAAGTGTTCTTTCCTTGGTGAAAAAGTTCTTCAGATTTATGAGGAATGAGAGTGGTTCTATAAAGCCCCTAAAAGGGTTCTGCTGTAGTTATGATGTCAAGCTTGTAATAATAGAGGAACCAAAAAAAACAAAAAGGGTGCTATATAAAACCCATTTTCAAAAAGCTTCTATATAGAACCATCTACATCATTCCATCATTCCTCATCAATCTGAAGAACCCTTTCACCATGTAAAGAACCCTTTGTGTTCTTTGAGTGTTTGTGGTTCTATAAAGAACCATTTTCTTTACTAAAGAACCCTTAAAGAACCATCTCTTTTAAGTTATTAGAGTAGTTACTTCAATAGTTCCAATCACACTTTTGGGAAACACTTCCATCCATCGTTCCAGCTTTTTAAGCTGCTAATGTTGGTCACAACTGTGCTTTTGGGAAATGCTAGTGAACGAGACGTGTGAGTGTGAACACAGCTTATAGTTGCTGAAGCCTTTTCAACGCAGCAGCTTCATGTTCCATAAAGTATGGGACTTCCAATTCATTCCTCTTGTCACTGAAGCCATCTTTTGTATTGGAAGCACAGCAAGAACATTTCCAGGTATTGAAAGAACCGAACCTGTTCTTGGTACTTACATTCCAAAATACCAGAGATGTCATCAAATGAGAATGCAAGAACAGTACTGAGGGCCAACTCACACAAAGTAATGAAGGCACTGCCCAGAGTAATAAGAGAGCTTTCTCTTCCTCCACTGACTGGATGAGCTCGGTTCCCTCGTTCCGCTCTATGCTGGGACAAGATCATGAATGAAAATACGGCAGCGGAGCATCTCTAACTGGACACCGTGTGCCTCCACTCACTTGATTAGCCTGAGCGTGCGCTTGGCTGCCATTCCCAGGGCATGATGGGTAGACAGAGAGAGGACGCCTGATTTATCAAAGCCCGGACTGCCACGAGCCGCTGCTCAGGCCCGCGCTCCGTAAAACCACATTAGCCTAATGCAGCCCAAATCTCATTCCCTCCACTGCATGCTTTATGATCTGCCAGCCAAACACCTTGCGCATTATTGAATTAGATACAGTGCCAGCGCGCCACGAGACAAACGCCAGGGTAAGTGAAACTCTTACCCAGTGAAACGTCTCCGAGCACTCACTGCTAGGCCACTGGGCCAGGAAGCTTTACTGTACACACTGTAAAATATCAATCCTTTAAACGTCTGTCTTAGTCAACATCATAACAGTCACTGAATATTTACATGTGAGATTTTAGTTTACCTTAGACAGGACATGTGATCCATCCATCCATTCATCCTTTATCTTATTCGCTTAATCCTGATTAGGGTCACGGTGAGTCTCCAACCCCAGGACAAAGTGCCAATCCATCACCAGGTGCACACACACACACACACAAGAACAAGGTCAGGTACCTCAACCTCAATGTTTTTGGACTGTGGGAGGAAACCAGGAGGATGGACGATTGAATACTGCAGTGTTGCACGATGCCACCTTAGAACACCTTCCCACCAACAACCAACTACTGTGACCAGCTCCAGATGCCCTACATTACTGACCACATTCCTGTTTCACTGCTGTCACTGTATCAGTACACCTGAGCACTACAACAGCATCATAGGATAATGTGATTAATCAAGAACTTATAATTAGTGGACCAGAGGAGGATGGGTCCCCCATGAGAGTCCGGTTTCTTCCTCCAGCTCTGAGCGAGTTTTTCCTTGTCACTGCCGCCGTTGGCTCGCTCACCGAGGATTTGGTGTTTTGTTGTTATTAACCCTGTAAAGCTGCTTTGTGACATCATTTGTTAAAAGCCCTTTATAAATAAATGTGACTTGGCCTTGAACCCAAGACCTGAGTGCTGAGAGGAGAACATGTTAACCACCATGCCACCAATAATATGAGCTTAATTATACACTGGTCAATGGGAATTAACACCGAGTTATATCACCTTAAAATATTTGTGTTGCATGTGTCAAAAATGTCATTATTATGCATTTAAAGTTTATGAAAACGTCTGACTTCACATTTTATCAACTTAAAAACATAAAGGCGACTGAGTATCTTAATTAATTTGAGTTCAGCTAACTTAGCCAGACTTGCAGTGTAGCTGCATTAGCCTGCAACGTTGAAGCAGTTCTCAGATACCAGACATCTCGTCTGACCAGTGAGGATTTCTCATTGGACCATTACCTCAAGGCTGTCTGGTTACTTAATGTTTTTAAGTTAAACCAACAAATCTCCTTTACGACGCTGCTGCAGGCTTCGACTCGGCTCTGCTTCCTGACTCCCTTGTTTTGTGAGCGGCTTTGCGACCCATTGTGAGCCTGCAGTGTCACACGCTCGCGCACACACAGGTGCACGGCATTCATCTCCAGCTGCCACCGCTAAAATCTCCACTTCAGCAGAGCGAAGAAACAGAAAAAAACAGGCAGAGGTACACACTGAAAGGCGCGCACAATAGAGTCACTAGTCGCGGATATAAGCAGCACTTTGCTGACTGTGAAGCCGGAGAGGACGAGAGCAGGCCTTTGTGCTGGATGTTGATGGCCAGCGCTGGGCGGACGAATTTCCTGCTTCAGCACTTCTGCACTGGGGACAGCTCCCCAGAGGAGGGCCCTGGTCCCCCAGGCTCCCCCACTCGGAGTGACGCTCGCTCACCTTCTGTTCAACTTCTGGAGCTGCTGGGGGAAAATGGGCCACAGGCTGACCCACTTCATCCTGGCCTCAAACCCTCAAGCCCTCAGCCTGACCTGAGCCATGCCCAGCACACAGGTGGGAAAGGGTTAAAGCCTCAGAGGACTGTGAAGGCTAATGTGGGTGTTAATGAGGACAACACAGCTGTAGAAGTTGGTGGAACTTTGGAATGCTACCACTTTCTTTTACCTGAATTTGTATCATTCATACCCTTTGGGTCTAACAGCTTTATGTAGGTTTATCTCACTACTCAGATCTGTGTCACAAGAGGGCGCTCTCCAGCAGGACAGAAACTGAGGGTTCAGGTCTATTTGTTTGTGATTCAAACATCAGTAAATGTTTGAACTATTGCACTGCCTTGTTTACGAGTCTGAGTAAGAGAGGTGGCTCGTCTACAGCTTGTCCAAAATGCCGCGGCCCGTCTTATCGCTAGAACAAACCAGTATTGGCTTCTCTACACTGGTTACCTATAAAATTTAGAATTGATTTTAAAATTTGAATGATTACTAATCAATCTGTTCATAACGAGGCTCTGGCATACATCACGGAGCTTCTATGTCCTCTTCATAGTGCGAAATTGTGGAGTAGTCTCCCAAATGAGATCAGATTATCTGACTCAATCTACCTTTTTAAAAAACGAGTAAAGACATATTTTATAATCTTGCTTTTAAATAGTTTCTTGTATCGTATAAGCTGGTGTGTATTTGAGTATTTTAGTGTTGTTAGCGTATTTTCTGTATTACTTATCTTTATTGTAGTATTTTAATGCATTTGATTGTCTTATAGTGCATCTTATTTATATGGATTTGTAAAGAATCCATTTAATTAAATTATTTCAACTGACATTACCTTATTTATTTGATGCAAAATCTATAATTGGCAGCTCAAACAATGTGACTAGAAAGAGGGTTTCAGCTTTCATACGACTCCTCTCTTTGTATGCATCGCTGAAAATAAAGTAAAGAAGCTCTGAGTTTATAATCTTGAGAATTGAGAAAGTTGAGAAGGTGTTTTGTCTTCCTCACTGTTTCGAAGACACACGGCTTCATACGGCAGCAATAAAATTCACTCAATTCCATGTTAAATAACTGTTTCCTGTATGTACAGACTGTCCTTGAACTCTCAGTGAAATGTAAAGGCACTGTAAAACCTCCCTGCCTTTCTCCAGTCCCGGGGGAGAGGACAGGGTCTGCCTCCCAAACCTTATTAATGACCTCCCGAAAATGTTTTCATAAGCCTCCGAAATTCATCAGGGATCTTTTACAGGGCCTATAAAATATACCATAATAAATACGGCACCTGAGGTGCAGAGGGCCGTAAAGAGGGCCGCACTCCCAGCACGTTCATCCGCCATCTAAGGATGAGATTCAAACATGGGCATCCTCACCACTTTTATTAGCTTAATGCTAATTTGCAGGAAGGTCATTGGATTGTACTGAGATATCCACAGGAATGAGGAGACGGACCTTCGTCAATTCCAGTCCTGGAGGGCTAGAGAAAACATCAGCGAGGGGAAAGAGCCTCTTCTTATACAGGCCCTCAACTCTGGAATATCCTTCCAATTTAATATTTGGGACTCACTTAAAATCTCAACCTTTAACCTTAGGCTGAAAACTTAGTTGTTTAGTTTGGTTTTTGGTAATTAGTACTTTCCATTAGACAAAGGTTCATCCAGTGGACATATGGAATTATGATAAACTGAGATGCGGAGGCTGTCTCACCCGCGTTCACTCAAGTTTGTTGATGGCGGAGTGGAGAGATGCCAATGTTACCTTCTGGCTTTCTCCTTTTAAGTAGGCTGTTATAGTTCTGCCAGAGTTATTAGCCACTCAGCTACTTATAAGATGATTCCGGTTCCTCCCAAAGTGTCTTCCTCCAGCTCTGAGGGAGTCTTGCCACTGTCGCCATTGGCGTACTCAATGGGGCTTTTGTACTTTGCTATTGCTGGAACTCTGTAAAGCTGTTTTGTGACATAATCAGTTATAAAAAGCACTACATAAATAAATTTCACTTGACATGACTTTGACTCGAGTCCAGAACACTGGGCAAGGAAATCACATATTTGGTTGCACTCTCCATGCCCAAGCCCACATGCCAGGCTGAGTGTATATGTCCAAACTGTGGTCCTTCTGGCACAGTTCCAGACTGAGAGAGCATCATGAGAAAGTAGAGGATCCTAACTCTTAACGATGCTGCACTAGAGGCAGCTAATTATACAGCACACTGCCATATCTGCATGCTCTTCTGGATGAGGTGGTGGGCTGGGGAGCCGGACCTATAGTCGCCCTGCCCACGCACTGCACCCTCCATTCAGCCGGGAGAGACACGGTGTATGCAACGACCTCCTTGCACTCTCCAGGCTGCAGGCACAGGCCTGAGCTAAGCCATCTGACAGCAGATACATCTCTTAAGAACTTATTCATACTTAGTCCTTGACATCCAGGGAAGACCTGTACATTATGTGGATGTGCTTCAAACTTCTAAAAATGTTCTTCACTTTCATGCATTCTGTTACAAAAGTGGCTCTTTAAAAAAAACATGCATTGATTGGTTCTTCAGGTTACAGAAAGTGGTTCTTCTGTGGTCTCACTCTGAAGAGCACTTTTGGACTTATTTTTTGAGAGCGTGCAGCTGTGCATACAAACACAAAAAGGATGGAGAAACTTCTTCTAAACAGAAAAAAAAGTGGCATTATTAACCCTTTAATGTCTCAATTTATTATTCATTTTATTTTTTATTGCATTTACGGTATTCAACTGTCATTGTTTAATTACATAAGTTTGTATTATTATTTACTGTGTTTGACACTCATATACAGTACCGGTGTTAGGCATGTGGGTGCCCTGAGCACAAATGCTTTGTGTGACCCCATCCTGCCTTTCTCCAGCACGCAAGTCTAAGCCATGCAAGGATCCCCCCCCCCAATGTTATCAAAGTCGATCACGATCGGGGCCATTGTTTGGTGTGCAGATGCATGTATGATGTAAGGATTTTTACAGGGGTGTGCAGTGAAGTCAAGGTGGTGCCCCCATCCACAAATGAGGCGCAGTTTGTAGTCCATGTATGCGGTGAGCTGGCCCTGCCCAGTTTGTACTCAATTACATACATTTATAGTCAAATATACTTTATGTAAGTTACATAATTAAGAGTTTAAATTGAGTATGGATAGTGGACAGTGGCGGTCCTAGCCCATTTGGTGCCCCCAGCGAACAACTCCTCCGGCACCCACCCACCCCCGTCCCACATCGGATAAGCCCCTCACACCCCCCCAGTGTTGATTGACCAACAGTTTGCGAGTAAACCCACCAACTCAAACATCCAGAACCTCTCAGGGGTGGGGCAAGCCATCCTTGTGCTGTCGTGACGTCGTGCCGCCCTGCAGCTGCCCATATTACCCATATCAGAAACCACCACTGCTAATACTCTTGCATGTCTTATGTGCATACGTTATGTAATTAAATTACAGTCATTCATCAACATACTGCAGACTCCATTTCTCCATTTTTGACAGAAAAAATGATTATTAATGTATTACATCACACTTTTATCATCACCTGTAAGTGTGATTATAAAGTGTGACAATAAAGTATGAAACAGTGAATTAAGATGAATATTTGAATAAAAAGTCTATATGTTTAAGGGCCCCGAGTGGCTCAGCGGGCAAAGACGCTACCACTATGACCCGAGGATCGCGAGTTCATGCTGTTTGCCATCAACAGCCGGGGCCCAAGAGAGCAAAAAAATTGGCAGTGCTCTCTCTGGGCGGGTAGATGGCGCTCTCTCTCTCCTTATCACTTTCACATTGCAATGTCCGCTGGCTCAGGCGTCTACTGATTGGTCCAATCGGAGCTGGGGACCCTGTGTGCCCTGCACCCTCCTAGAGTCAGGGACATTGCAAAGTGATGGGGAGAGGCCTAACAGAGGGGATGGGCTAATTGGCTACCACTACATTGGGAAGGGGATAAAAAATTGGCAAAAACCTAGAAATAAATGTATTAAAAATAAATAAATAAATTAAAAAAAAGTCTGTATGTTGGAATAAAATTATTAGAAAATCATATTTAGTCATACTGTGTGTTGAGCCACTGTGATGATGTGGTTTGAGCAGGCTGAGAGGTGTGTGACTAGGCCATTTAGTTGACTATTGAGATCTAGTGTTTTGCTACAACTCCAGTTCAAAGAAGTAGAATTTAGACTAAATTTGTGACGGACAAGGCCTTCCCAGAGACCAAAGTGCCAAAGATGCCAAAGATGCCAAAGATGAAGAATATCACCGCTGTCCTATGAAAACCAAATATATCTCCCAAATGTTTGTTTCTTTTTATGTCATTTGAACACAGCAGCTGAACATTTCCTGACATCTGGACCAGCAGAAATGATTCTGAAAGTTTTGGGCATTTCGGAGTCAATGGTATGTCAGTATGACTTGTGGGTGAAGCATCGCGAGTGGAGGTGATTATATAAGAGCTGAATGCGACCGAGTCTGCTTATTCATGGTGTTTATATTGGAGACAGAACTTTAAAAAGTGTAATTAGTAAAGAGGAGGTGTTGATATAAGCCGACAGAATGCGAACAAGGCAGATTTACACAACTCTGAGCAAACAACTGCTTCCCTTTCTGCAGAGCTCATTTGAGATTTGGGATGAATCTACAGTAAATGAGAGAAGACAAATCCATTCATTCAGGCCAACAATAATTAAGACACATTTACTCTATTAGAGGCGATTAATTGAATGCCACGGCTCTCGGTTAGTGCCGTCTGTCGGTAGAGAAACACGGAGGAGCAAAACAATGCTTTTCGGCACCAAGGGGAGAGAGAGACAAAGACAGAGCGAAAACTCTGGATTGTTCCAGGAAAAGGTCAGGCTGATTTTCTTTGACCAAATATGCTGCCCTTTACAAATTAACTTGGCAAAGGCGATATTTCCACAAAGCCAGGATCATGAATCAAAGTGGTGTCCATAGTTCATGGCCGTTTCAAACGGCAGCCCCCCTGCGCGCCTCCTCCTCCTCCTCGCTGGCTGATCCAGTGCGCATCTTCTGTAATTGTGTAATTAATGCTATGGCAGGCCTAATTTCAGAGATATCTCCGTCTAATTACAGTCAAACGTTCATTAGGCGAGCCGGGCGCTCGATGGCTGCTCGGCAGGTGGGGCCAGCCGGCCGAAGGCCACTTGTTGTTGGAACGCAATTGTTGTGTCAATGGCTTGATTAGTGTGAGTGTGAATCTGCTGACAGGACAGCCTTCTGTATTCTACCGATAATTACCCCTCTCCTCTCCACGGGATATGACTGATCACCGTCCAGCGCCGTCTCCCTTCTTCCTCTCTTATAAACTCTTTGGAAATGCTCCAAGGAGCACAAATTTGAAGTTTTTTTTGTAAATGTGACACAGATTTGTTTTTTGTTCCAATAAAAATGGCTTTCAGATGTGGATCTCAACCTGATATCATACCTCAGATGTTTCCAGGCTATGAGAAGAACCTCCTAGAACATTTACACTGCTGTACCACCACGTTTTTAATGACAAGTGCTGTTGCAACCCAGAGGGTCCAGCAGATACCTTTAGCTCTGACTAGCTTGCTAGCTAGTTTGAGTTGGCTGAAAGATGTTTAGGCGATGTATTTTGAAGCAAATGACTATGAAATTTAGGTGACTATTGAGTTTCTAGTATTTTAGTACACTTGCAGCTCCAGTTCTAAACTAAGAAAGAATTTGGTCTCCCAAATATGACACCAGTTCACTTGCTGGGTCAAGGTCCCTTGTCCAGATAAAGGAGCCAAAAACCTACATTTGGGGAAAGTGGAAAAATACTGTCACTGTCCTAGGAAAACCCGGAATCTCCATTTTTTTGCCCACTAGAGAAGCCATTGGTACATTTACACCACTATGCTCTACAAGGTTTATGTGGACAACAAGTGGTATTGCAACCTGAAAGGTTTAGACGTGGCAAATAAACTTAGCTTTACCGAACATGTTAGCATAACTGTGTGGGTGCTAATTATTTCATATTTTGAAAGTTTGTTATTGCAATTAAATGTAATAAACTAGTAGTGACACTATAGCAACCACTTATAAACTGCTTAGCAACACTATATCAGCCACCTAGCAACATTTTAGCAACCACTAAGCAACAGTATGGCAACTGCTTAGCAACACTGTAGCAACCAATTAAGAACAGTATAGTAACCACTTAGCAAACACCTAGAAACAATATAGCAACCACTTAGTAACCTCTTAGCAACACTATAGCAACCAGTAAGCAACTGCTTAGCAACATGGTAGCATCCGCTTAAGAACAGTATAGCAACCACTTAGAAACTGCTTAGCAACATGGCAGCAACCAACTAGCAAACTATAGCAGCCACCTAGCAACACCTTAGCAACTCCCTAAATAAAACCTTTGCACTTTATTGATTATGTAGATTATGTAGCAACAGCCTAGAAACTGATTGTTGTTGGAACCACTTTTGCTCTGCAACCATTCTGTTTCCTTCAGGAAATGCACTTTGTAGTTTATTTATATACTCATTTGTTTTTATTCTTTTATCAGAGAGATCACACATTAATTAACCCAATGGTAAACACAGGCATTTGTCCAATCTGATTATAAAAAGCTGTGGGTCCTTTCAGGACAACCCACTAATGACAGATGTTTATCTGTTATAGAGATCAATGTGAAGCATCAATACACACAGATTACATCGAAGCAAAAAATCAGAAATGCAAATGTAGCCACTCCAGCTTTTCTCTCTGGCTGTGCTGGTCAGTTTAGGTTTGTGTAAGTGAGCAGATAGGGAGGTTAAGGGTTAGTCTGTGTGGGCAGATTCAGTGGGTGGACCTAGTTCGGCAGTGTGGTGGCCAGAGCAGTGCTGGCCAGGGTGCAAGTCTAAGTTAGGTGGGCAGAACCATTGGCATTAATAATGGGGTTTTCAGACTTCTCGTTTGCTTGCAAAGTTGGAAAATAACATCAGTTTTTGCCAGCTGCCTTGGCTTAATGTTACATGTAATGATATGAGTTACTGCATGAACGTATATAAATATAATACTTTCATAAATGCTATCATCTTAATAGATGTTTGTTTGACACATACTGGCCACTTCATTAGGTACACATACCTTGTATGTACAGTCTTTGTCCATTTGAACTCCACTAAGGTGCACATTGTAGTTCTACAATTCGCCCCTTTCACAAATCCCAGAATGCACCGCGCAACCGGCAACATTCGGTTCACCATGCTATCAATACTAAGCTACACTATCACGCTGCTTGCCACACTGGCCTACATTGAATTGATAGCATGTAACACGATAGCTTGCAACAACGTGTTTACACTAAAAACCCACTGCATAAATTGAAAATACAAGTTGACACAACAAGGTATGATGTTTAATATCCAAAGACATATTATCTGTATATAGTTACAAAAGATAGTAGATATCACGTAAGTATTTACTTACCAAATAAAGTTGTAAACAGTGTATGTAGCGTAGCTGTCACAGACATAAACAAGAAAAAATGGTGAACCGGATGTTGCCAGTTGTGCGGTGCATTCTGGGATTTGTGAAGAGACCGAATTACAGACTGTAGTGCATACTTTGTGGTACTTTGATAACCTTCTTTTACTCTGTTCTTCAATTATCAGGACCACCTCAGAGCAGGTGATCATTCTCAGCACTCCAGTGACACTGACGTGGTGGTGGTGTGTTAGTATGTGTTGAGTGGACACAGACACAGCACACAATGAAGTGGTCAGTGAGTGTATGTCATGATTTGCTTATACAAGGTACCAACAGCACATTAACAGTGTTACCAGCATCTCAACACTGTTGTTCTCTCCAGGCATAAACCCATCCAAGGTCAGCATTCTTGCTCCAAGAAATTTGTTAAATATTCAAAGCAGCCACTTAAACTCGACGCCCTTGTGATAAACTTGGAAATGCACAGGTTTACAAGTTTATGAGAACAGTATAAGCTGCTCCGTTCCACACTCAGCCAGCTCCACTTCACCTGCGCTAACACGACGGCCAACAACAGAAAAAAGAAACTCGTCACGTTCTCTTCTTATCACGGCTCCTTTTGGCCTTTAGAAGTTCCAGAGCTCCTTCATGGCACCCTGTGCTCGCAAAATTGAATCACGGGGAGGGGGGAGAGGGGTTGATTTCGTTCGAAATCAATTTGGGAAGGGGCTTTTCATTCATTATGCTGCTTGGCTTTGGAAAGCGGACCTGAAATCCCTCAGACGTTGGCAGGGGTGAACGCCATCAATTCAAAAGCGAAAGAAGGTGCCGTGACAGGTCTGGGAGGGTGCGCGCGCGGGAAAGAGAGACAGAGAGGGCAGACAGACGAGCGCTCCGTCTGGGCCTTTCTTCTCCTGATCCCTTTCTCTCTCTCTCTCTCTTTTTTTTCACTGCTGGATCTTCTGTGCCTGCTTCGGCCAGCAGGTGCTGCTGTGAAATAAGCAGAGAGGCTGCGGCGGCCCTGAGCAGGCTGACATTCCGCCCCGCTCCCCGCAGACACGCCGGAGACCGAGCGAGAGAGAGTGAGCGAAAGTGCTTATGTATGTGTTTGAGAGAGAGGGAGTGAGCATGAATCTGTTTGTGCGTGCATGTTTGTAGCCGCGCTGGCCGAGCGCACATTCGGACAAGGTGCATTCTGACCTTCTGCAACTGGAGACTAAACTGAAGCCTAAGGCACACACTCAGTCACTCGATACTGACATTTCTGACTCAGGTGTGACAGAACGACAGAAACAAACAAGCCCTGACCCGCTACCACAACTAACACAAACAAACTTTTCTCTTTTTTAAGCACTACCCAGGAATTTAAAGAAATATCGGCCACATGGATGGATGGATGGATGGAACACTTATATAGCATCTTTCTAATACCCAAGGATGCTTTACACTCAACACAATCCATTTACACACTCAATCACATACAGCATCTCAACCTGAAGTCGACCGTCCACCTGGAGGACTGCATGGAGCACTAGAGGGGATCACCCAGGTTAGAATGCCAACCATAACTGGGCATACACATCTACATTCATTCACACACACCAAGGACATTTAGAGCCAGTTCAGCTGATCCCCATGTTTTTGGACTGTGGGAGGAAACCCACACAGACATAGGGGGAACCCAAGACCCCACCATTGAGAGGTGAATGGAACCACCAAACCACCATGCCTCCCAAAAACTCAATAGTCCCCTAGTCCTCTCTGTTGATCACCAAAATGTCTCTCAACCTGGGTAAACCATATCCAAACCCCAGAAGTCAAATCATGTGGCTGGTCACTCTTGAAACTCTACGGTAGTTTTTGTTTGATGCTCCTAAACAATATAAAAGCTATTATCACTTAGATTTGATGACAAAATCTTATTTACATGCCTGTAAAATAGTGAGGTCGGAGGGCAGAGATACCCGTGAGAAAGCCTGTACCCGAGATGACAAAAAAGGAAGCTCACAGCTGCTTTATGTTGTAAATAGTTGTATATAACTTCATGTTCATTAGGTTTACTTTATGGTGATGTTGACAGGTCCTTAGGCATTGTGTGGCTTTCTTGCAGACATCTCGCCCACCTGGGTACTTCTATAGAATTAATTTTATACCAAATTTAAGTAATCAAATCTCAATTTTTATTTGGTATAACAACATCAAACAACTACCATACATTTTTGAAATATACTATCCCAGATAGCAAAATGATTCTGACCCACATCTGGACCTCATCTTCCATTTCTTTTGGCCCACTTGCCACAGGGATTGACGATATATTTTCAAGGACCACATTTGGCTCACATTCAGTTTGCCAGTGCTGACCTTGGGCCAGCAGTGCCATTTCTCAGTCAGAAGTGGCCCTCATCCGTATGCTATCTGGGATATCTTTTATAAATTTAATTTCTAC
Source organism: Crenuchus spilurus (assembly GCA_036984385.1). Lineage (NCBI taxonomy): Eukaryota > Metazoa > Chordata > Actinopteri > Characiformes > Crenuchidae > Crenuchus > Crenuchus spilurus. Next base: position 17,956 of record BRDA01084890.1, read on the forward strand.
TGTCCTCTAACGTATGTTGACCTTCTAATGTAATTGACATAAAGAACCCCAAAGCTAATGCTAACCTCTACCTCAGAAATCTTATGTTAACCCTATCCTTTACCTCAGTAACTTAAGCTAACGCCTACCTCTACCTCAGTAACCTAAAGCTAACACTAACATTTACCTCAGTAACCTAAAGCTAACGCTAACATTTACCTCAGTAACCTAAAGCTAACTCCAACCTCTACTTCAGTAACTTAAAGCTAATGCCAATCTCTACCTCAATAACCTAAAGTTAACACTAACATTTATAACAGTAACTCAAAGCTAATGCCAACCTTTATCTCAGTAACCTAAAGCTAACGCCAACCTCTACTTCAGTAACCTAAAGCTAATGCAAACCTTTACCTCAGTAACCTGAAGCTAATGCCAACCTCTACCTCAGTAACCTGAAGCTAATGCCAACCTTTACCTCAGTAACCTAAAGCTACCGCCAACCTCTACCTCAGTAACCTGAAACTAATGCCAACCTCTACCTCAGCAATCTGAAGCTAATGCCAACCTTCACCTCAGTAACCTAAAGCTAATGCCAATCTCTACCTCAGTAACCTAAAGCTAATGTCAACCTTTACCTCAGTAAGCGAAAGCTAATGCTAATCTTTACTCTGAAACCAGTGCCTTTTTAGATTTGTTTTACAGATGTGCTGAAATTAGTCTGGTTACACCTTCACCTGTCTCCCCCTCAACTCCTTCATTCTTTCACATTGCCCTTTAAATCCACCACTCGACCCTTCTCTACTCACCTTCAAACTCCACCCTTTACCTCAATCCTAACCTAGATCCCTTTCCCATAAGCGGCTGTACTTTAACCCTGAAGACAATGTGTTGTTTGGACTGAATTGGTGAGACTCATGACCAAGTTTTGGCCATGCATCACTGTCCATATGCATGTGAATAAACTAGGAATCTGAAGTTCCAGTTTCCTGAATCTTCCTTCAAAGAAAGTTCGACACGACTTGTTTTTTATGCCATGATGTCCTGAACCATCCATGTGATTTGATCACGCTGGCATGAGCGGTAAATCCTAAGGGTTACAAAATTAAGTAGCGGCCATTAGGCGTGTTTATGTCCTGACTTAGTGACTGATAAATACCTCCAACTCAGTTGCTTATCAAGCAAATCACTGTTCCAGGTAATTGGCTGCACAATGTTAAATTTTTAAAATGGTAATGTAATGGTTGGAGTGGCCTTGGGACAAAAAGGATATGCTATTTATTAGAGCTTTTATTCATCTAAATCAGTCCATTAGCTGATCACCTAGCACCACACAGACAGACCGCTGCTCCTCTGTGTACAAACAAACCTTGGTATGATGTAAATATTTCACACCTCCAACTGGCACGAATGGCTTTTATGTTGTCATGCACACACTAAAGCTGATGTAAGGCTGTTCCCCTTTCAAAGGCATCACCGGATTAGAGAGACAACATGGCCTAATGTACTATACTGAAAATAATGGAGGCAAATGAGCTGCGCAAAGACGTCATGGATGATCTTTAAGATCGATTTCAGGAAAAACTCCTTTTCTAAATAAAGCCCACCTACCCAAGCCTGAAAGGAACACCACGAAGCAGGCAGATTAAAGGTTAGTTAATGTAAATGGAGTGCATTTGCCCAGATTTCTGAAGACCGCTGGAGTCATGGCAGCCCATAAAAGTAATTACGCTGCCAGGTCTTGTCTAGAAATAGAGAAAGAGCGGTACAGAGAGGGCTGTAAACAGTTATGATGGACAGCTTTGACACAAGCCCACCTAGACCTGATGCTGAAGACAGAATGAAAGGTGTGGGGGGGTATCCTGAGCCAGGTTGCTAGGGTGACACCCCTAATCGCCAAGTGGCACATCAATCACGCCTCCATCCCTCAGAGGTTACTGCACAGAGAATCAAATTATTTATTTTAATTGAAAAAAGCCTACATCTAAAGACCTCCTATTGGCGGCGGCGGCTCAGGTGATGTCAATACGGCTCGATGGGTGTCAATTCATCAGCACCGCTTAATGTCATTAGCTCGCCCCGTCTCCCGCTCTTCCCCTCCCCTCCCCTCTCTCCATCCATCCATCTTCCTCTCTCATTATCTTTTTCCCTCGCTTGCTCTTTTGCCTAGGCTAACCACATGCAGGCAGGCATTTGAATACATTTCCAAACGAAGGACGATTGTGTCTCTATTTCTCTCCGCCCGGGTCCCTGGGGCTCACCCACGCTCCTTCATTACCTCACTCCGCTTCTCTCCTACTACCTTCACCCCTCGCTCCAACATGTGGCTGGAATTCCAGCTGTTCATTAGAGCCAGAACAGGTGATGCAGCGTGTTCGAGCACAATTATCTGCTTAATTCTGCAGTGGAGAAGGCACAGAAACAGGAGACCTTGGAAGAATACTTTAAAAAGCAAGAGTGTACAGGAAATGAGAGCTGGGCAAAGAGTTTGTCCTGGTTAATAGCTACCATAGCTACCTGTGTGTGTGATAGCCATATCCAAAAGACAGGACTAAAACTATCTGTGTGCATGAGTGTTCACCTGTGCTTGTATTTGTACAGTTTGGGGACATTTGCAAGAAAGTCTGAGAAAAACAGGCACACCTACAATGTCGTGACCCACTATATTTAACATAATTTAACAACAGGAATACCCATCAAATCTATAAAAGTGGGGACCTTTGCTGGTCATCATAAGCAAATGCACAGTTTTCACCACAGAATCTTTTTGTGAGAAACCAAAACAGTTTTTAGGTTACTGAGGTAAAGGTTAGCATTAGCTTTAGATTACTGAGGTAAAGGTTAGCATTAGCTTTAGATTACTGAGGTAAAGGTTAGCATTACCTTTAGGCTACTGAGGTAAAGGTTAGCATTAGCTTTAGGTTACTGAGGTAAAGGTTAGCATTACCTTTAGGCTACTGAGATGAAAGTTAGCATTAGCTTTAGGTTGTTGAGGTAAAGTTTAGCATTAGCTTTAGGTTACTGAGGTAAAGGTTAGCATTAGCTTTAGGTTACTAAGCTAGGTACCGCTAGCCATGTAGCTTTAGCCTCGTGCCCATATGAACTCTGTTCACCTAGCCACTTAGGAGGCTGCTTCTCTGGCTGGCAGAAGATCGCTCTTTTGCTGCGTGCGGGGTGGAGGTGTGGGAATAAAGGCACAGGACAAGGTAGACTTCACTTTAACTCTTTAGCTGGTACTTCAGTCAATATTACAACGCTGCAGACTGCCTAACTCCAGCAGAACTATATATAGAGTTCAGTGCTGGGGCCGTGCGGCGAGTCTAATACAATAACTACTCTGCAAACGCATAAGCGTGCGTATATACACAGGATGCTGAACTGTGATTGGCTGAGCTGAACGTCACTCTGAATATCACCGTTACAGTATTAAAACATTAACATTTGAATGTCTCTGTGTGTGTGCGTCTGCCAGTCTGTGATAAGCCATCCATTTACATGCCTCCAAGTGTAACTATTGCCAAAATAATTCAGAATTTCTGCTTATTTTTTACTAAAAAATGAAGTATAATTTTATGTAAATGAGGTCTGCTGACCATACAGTCCAAACATAAGTGTAAAATTGATAGTAATGAATTGGAGTGAAGTTGAAGCACAGAATTGGGTGATAATTTTATGCTACATGCTTTTGACAGTTTATTAATATTTAATAATTTATTAGGATTTTATTAATGATTAATATGAATTTAATTGTTATTATTAACAATGACTAATAATAATAATAATAATAATAATAATAATAATAATAATAATTAATATTAACTAGTAATAAAATATTATGACGATTAATAAAATATTATGAATAATAATATTTAAGTAAAGTATTAATATTTATTAATAATTATTAATAATAATTTATGTTCAAGCCTGCACCGCACCATAACCATAATTATGAAAAGGAATTTGTTTGATCAGGGCCCCAGACATA
>BRDA01084891.1:0-29076 GCA_036984385.1 Crenuchus spilurus
CACTGGCAGATTTACTGTGTAGTGCTCAACACGTCTCCTTTTAATATAGCATAACATTGTTTTTGTACAATTAAAAACTGTAGGGGACCAAAACTGCCTCTTGAAAAAGTGCAGAGGACATGTCCCCGCTCTCACTCCACCAAATTATGTCCGTGCATGCGGAGCCACAGCATAAGGATTATATGCAGCATAAGAATGATCATAAGGACTTCAGTCATGACCTACCCTGGTTATCGAACCGGCAGCCTTCTGGTCACAAGACCAAAAACCTAACCACCAGACTGCCCCCCATCTTGACCTCACTAATGTTCTAAAATGGATTAGAAAGCCTCCCTAGACAGTAGATACAGTTACAGAACAAACCCTTCTTTGATTTCAGAAGAACCAACGAATGAGCAGGTGTCCCTACACTTTTTTCATAAGTACATGTATTTCTTCTTCTACCAACCAACACTGAAAGTCATCCAGATATTTGTTGCAAAACTTGATTAACTCTTAATTCAATTAACTTGAAACTCTCTCTAGTCTCTGTATGCCTTGTGCAATTAATGACTCTGTATTCTTTACTTTTAGGCTGAAATTGAAAAATTAACAAACGATTACCTGGGACTGTTCCATTTCCCTCCGTTAACGAAGGTACGCCTGGACTATTGGTCAGCAGCTATGTGTGGTACTTATGTTATTGCTCCTGTTGTAATGCTCCCTCTGATTTTTATCAGGAGGAGTGGACCCAAGAGGATGAAGACGAAAGCTGGAGGAAGATTGTTAATTTAGAGCTTGTGTTTGGTTATCACTGGAAAGCCGGAACAGGACCAAAGGTACTGCAAATTCTTAAAGAACGCTACATTATCACACAGAATCTCACTTCAATGGGAAGCATGTACAGCCCTGTTGATGCTGGCCAGTTTGATGCCTGTCTATACTGCTCAGGTTTGGTTTGCTGCAATTTAGAGCGTACAGTATTCATTACATTCCTTCGCACGGCTTAAAATAAACACTACACTGCATGGATAGAGGCTCTAGCTCTAAATTTGTCCTTAAGATTCAATACATGTCCAAATGTTTGTGGACACCCCTAAAGAATGCATTCAGCTACTTTAAGTTGCACTCGTTGCTGACACAGATGTATAAATGCACACACAAATGTGCCTGTAGAGACATACTGCCACAAACATGAGCCTATTGGCACCATGCCTAATGCCAGGTGTGGGCTAGAGGAGTACAAAGCCAATTTCACACCAGAAGTGGCGCAGTGTGTGTGGTATGCTGAAAGCTTGTTATTTCACTCCAGACACACATACACCAGGTGAATGAAGTTACTATTGTCTTGCCTTAACTGTTAACAGTCAATAATAAAAACCTGACTTGCTGACATGACTCTTGCTAGCTCATTGTATTATTTCCACAGTGATTATAGCTTAGTAAAGAGCCATTGCTTTTTATCTGTTGTAGCGGAGGAGGAGGGGACAATGCATGTGGGTTCACAACATGTGGGAAGAGGCACAAAGGGTTTTCCATTCAAGATACACATTTAGGATGAAACTGAATTCTGTACCGTTGCTGCCTAGAGACAGTAAAATGCTTGTGTGAAAGGCTACATAGAAGTGTATTGCAGAAGATGTGGTGTGGTACATCATGCGGTATGCTTACTTTTGGTGTGAAATCATCTTAAAGCCCCCCAACACTGAGCTGTGGGGCAGTGGATCTGTGTTGTCTGGAATGTTGCTGCTCCATCCAGTACTTTTGGGATGAGCTGAGGAGTTTGTGATGAGGTGAGGTGGTGATCATCCAGCATCCTGATGCTCTTGTTGCTGAATGCAATCAAATCCTCACAGGAATGCTCCAAAATCATTCTCTGGACAGTAGAGACATTTAAAAATATATTATTTTTTAAAAATAATTTTACCCAATTTTCTCCACAGTGCATTTTAGTGCCCAATTAACCCGCCCCGTTTATCATCTCTCCCTATCACTATCACTTGTTACGTGACTCTTTTGGGAGGGGGCAGATGAGCACAGGCCTCCTCTGACACCAGTTTTTTTCTGAACTGCTGCCGATAAGTCTCTGCAGGGCAGCTAGTGCGCTTGGAAGAAAGCGCATATTCCTGGTCCTGATGGATCGCCCCACAGATGCCTGAGTCAGTCAACATTGTTTTTAGTGCTATGGAGAGTGCGCCATCTTGCCCACCCAAAGAGAGAGCACGGCCAATTCTGGTATCTCAAGACCCCCGGCTGCTGATGGCAAGCAGTGTGATCAGGATTTGAACTATGATCCTCAGATCATAGTGGCGGCGTTTTAGTCCACTTAGCAACTCGGGGCCCAAAGCTGTTTTAATGCCATTGATTTCAGAAGAACAGTGAAAGAACAGGTGTCGCAATACTTTTGTCCATATAGGGTAAGTTCAGATTTATGAAATCATGTTCTGAAATCATGCCAGCTGTAGCAGAGACTGATTTCTGTTATGAAAGCTTTGTACATCAAGTAGGAAATTAATTTTAATTTGCATTGTTATTTTATAAACATTTATTTCCATGCAGGATCATTATAGGATGCGTATGAATGCTTTCATAATATGGCCTTTGGTCTCTTTACTGTTTCTGGGGTGCCAAGTTTTCAAACTGTTGGTAGTTTGCATAGGAAAAAATATTCATATATTCATGATTTCTATTCATAATTGATTTATTTTCACTCCATATGACAGATATGTTTGCAGATATGTTTTGTATTTGAAGGCATTATGTCGTAATGTTATCTTTGCTGCAGGCCTTTAGTTGGCTGGATGAAGACTTGTCATCTGTGTACAGAGCAGACTCTTTAGTGTGTCGAGATGGAGATACTCTTTCCCTTGATGTTGCCATTTCCTTAAGTAAAGATGCCTGTTATTCCCCCATCAGCTATTGACCACCGTCTCACTAAGCACATTTGCTGTTCACAAGATTGTTTTTTTCTCTCCTTCTTCTTCTTTTTCTCTCCGTTAAAAATAAACAGAGAAAAAAAAGATAAATAAATCTTTCATCTACAGCGATACGTAGCATCCACCCCTTTTTGCTTGCAGAAAGGCTTTGTTCGGATCTCAAAAGAAGGGAGAAAGGCCGCTTCTCCACTTGCTGCTTGAATTTAATCAAAAATGGCCCATTTAGCCAGAAGTCATTTTCTCTTTAAAAGGCAAATGTTATTTAATCTTTCAGCTGTTCATTGTCCCATCATAAATAGTCCCCTTTCAGTGCGTGCGGCGGGGCTGAAGCGAGGCCGCTAATTGCCTCCCATTTCTCCTGACATGTGGTGGTTTAGTGGGGAGGAAACTCAGCGGGGAGAAGGAAACAGGAGGCTGAGAAAATGAGAGCTAATTATTTTCCCCTGCCTGGTGTCAGGCTCCGTGTCAGCCTTGTTTTTACAAACTGGAAGGTTTTTTTTGCACTAAATAAAACAAACCCGCTCTGCTCACTTTTCCTCTCTCTCTTTCTCTCTCTCTCTCTCTAACCCCCCAGTGCTCTCACTCCCTCGCTCTCTCCCACTCTCCATCTTTCTCCTCTCTCCTACTCTTCCGCTCTTCCTTCCCTCCCTCTCACCCTCTCTCTCTCCTCTCTCTCTCTCTCTCTCTCTCTCCCTCTTTTGCTGGCGGTGTCATGGTAGCAGCTGCACTTCTCAAAGACTAAATGAGGGCCCTACGATTGTGCACTGGCCATCTGACAGGCAGCGAGTGTGCTGTTAATGAGGATATCAGCGCTGAGTCGAGGGAAAGGTGCTGAATTATGTATGAGGCGTCATTAGACGCTCGCTGCGCTGGCCGCCATCACAGCACATTGTTTCTGCCGGTGTGATTAGGCCAACCCAACAGCGGGCCAACGCTGGGCCAACACGACCAGCAGCCTGTTCCAGTGAAGGAGGAGCCTGGCAGCTTTACAGGACATAGGCCTTCTGACACTGACGCTTAGAGGACCTCTGACACTGATGCTTAGAGAGCCATCCAGCACACACGCAGACACAGTCCTTTTAACACAAATGCACCCTCGGCGCACACACCTTATTTTTGCACACCAGTGAGCCAAAATATTATGACCACACACAGATGATGTTTAACATTGGGTTTGACATGTTGGATGCAGGAGAAATGGACAGACATGAAGCCCTGAGGGACTTTATGATATGATCAGAAGAGTAGGTCAGAGCATCTCTGAAACGGCAAGGCTTGTGGGGTTCTCCCAGTCTGCAGTAGTGAGTATCTTCCAAATTTCCCACATCTCAGTCCAACTGAGCATCTGCAAGATGTGCTGGAGTAACAAGTCCAGTCCGTGGAAGCTCTAACTCTCAATTTACAGGACTTAGTCACTGTATTTGATTCTGGAGAACGACTATTGGTATTTGAACTCAACAAGAAAACAGACCCCTCCCTTCAGTGCTCCTTAAGAAGCTCCGCACCCATAGATACAGAGATATTTCTGTAAAACAGCAAAAATAAGTCAATATACCTATCATGCCTCCTACATCCTCATGACTTTCAGCATTCAGAGGTCTCGCCACTGTCCAAACTCCTGACCAATGTTTATATGGGATCTCCCTTTGCCCCTCCCCCTTCCCCTGTCCTGTGCATGAGCACCAATGCTGATTGGCTGGAATATTGTTGTGTTTCTGCATCTAAGCCCATATTTTTTTCCCATTTATATAGCCAGGGCTGAGTATGAGCACCAGACATTTTTCAGTGCAAACACAAACTGGAGGGCTAGTAAGCCATGATGAGTTACAAAAATTTACTGCATTAAAAGTGTGTGCAGTGTTTTTAAAGGATCTACTGGCAATGTCTTATCAGATACTACAGGGCACCTTGTAGAGCCCATGCCTAAATGAAAGAGCTGGCAGCACATGGAGAACCAGCAGCTTAAACTTATGAAGAGATCTCTTGCAAAAAACAATATCTCATTTTGTCATTTTTCACTTTCTGACATAATCTGTCAGACATCTGTTGCTCTTTGCATTGTGTGTAAGTCTCACGATGACTGGACCAAAAGAAATGGCCCAAAAGGGCTCAGAATCATGTCTTATTCCACTGACTTCCATTAAAGCTGAAATCAAAAGTGAAAATGAACTCTTCATATTATCTAATTGGTCATAATATTTTGGCTCATTTGTGTTCTTACATTTAGAATCATCCTAATGTCTCATCCTAACACACACACACACACACACACACACTGAAATACAAAACACGCCATCAGCACACACACGTTCAATTCTTCATTGTCCTCACTTCTGATAAACCTCAGCATACACAAACGCTTCTCAGTGCTGGACCACCCTCTCCTCAAAACAAATGAACACACATACAGAACACACCCTCAGTACACACAGGCCTTTAAACACACAGAACCATACCAAAGCACTCAGACGGTCCTCCGTCACTCACATACACACACTACACAGTCCTGAGACCAGCAAAGATGGGTGTTTGTGTGTGTGTGTGTGTCTTAGTGGCTCTCCTGTGATGTGTCGGCTGGCAGTAAATGCCGTGTGATTTAAATAAGGACCTGAGACTGGTGCTCTTGAGCAGGAGGAGCAGAAGAATCATTACTGCTCTGTCAGCATGAACACTGTGTAAGCAGTCAGCCAGCTTTTACATGCCCTCTGATTAGTGCCACATTTCCATTACTAATGTGAAACATAGTGGATGTTGTTTTATCCAACTTGCACTTGTTTTTTCCTATGTGTTGGGTTATCTGGGCAATTAATCAAAACCATCTCTCAGAACCTCTAACTGATGTAATCACATGTGAATTATTAAGTTTTTTATTCTGTAAACACGTATTACAATCTGTTAATAGGTTCCCCACTGTGTGTTCATGTACTGTCCCCTTTAAAACATTACTGCATGTGTAGTCACATGGGTCCACCCCGTCTACAAGTAAGAAACGTGGAGGAGAACTCAAACACAGAGCCAACTGGGAGTCCACACCAAACACACTGGGTGAAGTAACAGTCTCCAGCTGCAGGCAATAACAGCTGATGACTGACACTAGGAAAGTGGAGCGCATTGCTAGCAGTCCATTGTAGAAAGAGCGTATTACTCTTATTTAGATTAATTTTTTTAATTCTTTTTGCCAGTTTTTTTGCTTATGTTGCATTTACATTTACAGCGTTTGACAGACACTCTTATCCAGAGTGACGTAAAGCATTGCTTTGATTCAATTAAGAGGATTATCTCAGTTAGTACAGACAGGTTAGAGTCTACTCTTCAGTTCAGACACTGTTAGAACTAAACCATCACTAATACCTAAAAAGATACACAATATAAGAGCATTAAAATACAATACAATAAGTGTTTTAAGCTAGTGCTCGTTTAAGTTTTTTGGTCTTTGTCTTGCCTACCTACATTCTTGGTGTTCAGGTTCTTATATCCTTTCAACTTAATTTCACACCACATTTCTACTCAAAGTCAGCACATATAAGCAAATTCCAGAGTAATGCCTTCAATACTTATGAAAGATGCTTTTTCACTTTAGGTAGTGCAGCAGGTTTAGATAAAGAATAAGGAATTTATCATTTCTATGTTATGTAACCACTGGTGTCACTGGGTCTGGCATCTACTTCAGTGTATTTTAAAAATTGCACAATTGACTACAACTCATGTATGTTCTCTGCCTTTTTGTAGGACTGCAAATGGAAAATGTACATGGAGCTGGATGGAGATGAAGTTGCCATAACGTATATCAAGGATGTCACATTTAATGCAAATAGACCTGATGTGGAATTGTTAAAGATGACCAAGGTACATTGTCATCACTTCTCTCGGTTGCTAAAGCAGCACACTGTATGGGATCTAAACTGAGAGAAAAGTAATTGTGCTTTCAAATCTTTTCAGCCACCGTTTGTGATGGATAAGTGGATCGTTGGAATTTCTGACAAACAGACTGTCGACTGCATTGTAAATTATGAGGTAAGCAGTTTAGCAATTCACACAAAGTACAAAATTCAACACATTTCAGAAAGACAGCTAATCTCTGCTATGTTCAGGCTTTCACATTCAGTATTGTCATATTTTATGCTTAAAGTAAATCCGTGTATGGTGTCTTCTATCATATTTTACATTCACTACACATGAAGTGACATTTCAAGCATTTTCTATTTTTCTGTTGATCATTTTTGGGCATTTTGAGTCAACACAACAAAAAAAGGCTTCATATAGGACACTTGACATGTAAAACATTTACCTTTTTAATTAAATAATGAACACAAATGAACTTTTTCATCATTTTAACCACTTAATCCTGCTCAGGGTCAGGGTGAGTCCCTCTACTCCCTTCATTGGGTTCTGGGCAGGGCATTACACTCATTTAACCATAGCCAGGATGGTGCCAATCACACATACACTCACACCAGACAATATAGAGTAGCTAGTTCACCTGCCCTCCACGTTTTTGGGCTGTGGGAGGAACTCAGAGAGCCTGGAGGACACCTATGCAGACACGAGGAGAACATGGAAACTCCACTCAGACTCAGTGAACACAAGACAGTAGAGAATGAGCACACACACAACCCACGCAGTGGGCAGCGACCTGCTGCAGCGCCCATGGAGCAGTTGAGATTTAGGTGCCTTGCCCAATTGCACTTCAGCTGTGGATTTTTTTTGCCAGTTGGGAGAATCGAACCTAGTCGTAGCTGCTAGGACTATTAATGTCTCTTTTGATGTTGACTTCAGAGTTTTGAAATAAAACATCTGTGTCAATGTAGTGTATTTTATTCATGCATTTTTTTTTAGACTTGACCTGTCAATCACTCAACTTGTTCATTGTGTGTCATCAGAGTGATGTTCGGTCTCCGAAAAGCATGAGACATGTGCATTCAGTGCAGTGGAGCCCAGGCAGCAGAGAAGACGAAATCAGAGCTGTAGAGCTGCTCATAGAGACTGCTCCACCAAATGGAGAAGGGAACTACAGGAGTCGCTCCGGCTCTGGTAATAACCTTTACTCATGGACGCTCTAAATGGAAAAGCAAGGTCTAAGATCATCCTAACTGTTGCTGAATAAACCTGAAGTGTTTGGTTTTGTCTCAAAAGTGCATGTAAATGAGCATAAATAGCTACTTTGAATTAATATGTTTGAAGATAAAAAATTCAAGGATGGCATTGTTTGAGTCTTTTAGTTTTCATCCATTATCATTGTCAGCTCCAGACTCTCAGGACTGTAGTTAGTGCCAAGTCTTAACCTTTTAAACCCCAAGGCTAGATTTAGTAAACTTTCACTTTTAGTTGGGTGAAATCTACCTGAAACTGCAATTGAGTTGCATAGCATAGTAGACCATTAGACCTGAAACGGACACATCAAATCTGAGTCGAGACCAAGATCAAGAGTGAGTGAGACCAAATCAAGACCAAAATCAGATTTAAAAAAAGATTTAGAGTTAATTTAAAATGAATTTTATATTATAGATACTGTAATAATAAAATCAAGCAAAATCCACTTTTGCACAATGACTTTTGGAAACAAGTGATGATAATGTTAAAAATAAGCTCCTCAGACAAAACATTTGTAACCTTGTGTGTTTAAGGTGGTTGTAACTTCAGGCTCCTGTAGATGGCGCTGCTCAAGGATGATCAGGCTATAAATACCTGTTGGGTGTAAGACAGGATTCATAGATTGAGAAGAGGTGGTACAGTGCAGTGATTGCCTTGTTTGCTGTGTGGAAATGGGTCACAAAACAGATGTTAGTTATTGTATTTGGGCGCTAAAGGCCAGAGTGTGAAGGAAGTAGCTGAATTTGCAGGTGTATTGAAGTGTAAAGTCATACAGGTCTACCAGCAGTGGTAACAATCCCAGTCTTATAACAATTGTGGCTGAGATCACACAAGACCAAAGACCAAAAAGACTCTTGTGTGCCACTCTGCTCCATATTCTGATGGTCTGCAGTTCTCTGTGGAGATTTCCTTCAAAAAATAGGTGTGACTTTGACTTCTAGAAGCAGTTCTTGCCTGGAAGTGAAGTGATTTTCATTCACAAGCCATGAAACTTGCTGGCAGTCTCTGTCTGTCAGTTTCACCTGTCAGCCACAATTCTGATTGCCTGTAGATTGGGATTGTTACCACCTTCTGGTAGACCTGTATGACTGTATGCTTCAATACACCTGCAAATTCAGCTACTTCCTTCACACTCTGGCCCAAATGCATTCACTCCTTTTTGCCAATCATTAACATCTGCTTTGCTAACCATTTTCCATACATTAAATGATACATTAATTTAACAATGAGTCCCGTCACACCCATCACAAGTGCTTATAGCCTGATCATCTTTGTGCAGCACCATCTGCAGGAGTCTGAAGTTACTACCACCTTAAACACAGAGGTTTTTATTAGTCTCGTCTTGTATTTTATTGTTTTTGTTTTGTCTGTCTCTGCCAGGAGTTGATCCAAAGTGGATTTCTGATCTAAGGTTAAAGCAGATGAAAGAGAACATGGCACAGGAGCGCAACCATGCCACGCCTAGTAGCCGCTCAGATGAATCCATGACCCTCCCACAGTTCCTGTCTGCTTTTGGGAACCAAACATCATATGCATCTGCTGTGCGAAAATCACCCAATCGCAATCCACTTTCACCATGGGCCTCTCGAAGCTCCTCCCCTACACTCTCAACCAAACTCTCCTCACTCCACCTGGGCTCAAAGGGCAGTAGCCCTTCCAGCACCACCTCTGAGAGTGCATCAGAGAGAGAGCGCCCTGTTAGTGCTGGAGCTATGTACAAATACCCCAAAAACCACTACTATGGCAACACTGTGACTGGAGCGGGGGACAGGAGGTTCCATAAAGGGGCCAGTCATATGCCTCAGGGTGGACCAAGAGGGTTTCAACATGGTGGACGTTCCCGCGCTAACAGCAGCACAGCACCACAGAACCACCCACGGATAATCCCAGGAATGGCCACTGTAGAAAAGCAAAAAGATGAAGCAGAGGAGGCCAAAGCCAGCGAGGGTGGGTGGATTAAAGTAGAGCGCAAAAAGCCTCCCAAGCAAGACCATAAGCAACAGGACCAGAGGGGGCTCAGGGGCCGTCCACGGAGAGGAGGACGTGGAGGAGGACGTGGGCGGAGTTAAATGGTTACCTGGATGTGAAGATTGAGGAATTGTGCCAAGATTACTTTAAGGAGCCCTGCCTGTACAGAGAAAAATAAGGAAACCAAGTAATGAAAGTGGCTCATAAGTGGAATCATGAAAATTTATTTGAGAAGAATTATAAACATATGGTTTTTAATATATTATTTTAAAAAGAGCAATTTATGTATTTATTTTTTCATTCTGATATGGAGGATGAATAGTTTTTTAATAACTAACTCAACATGTATATTCCCCCAAAGATGACAACTGATTTTTTTCTTTGGGTGGAGGTTCTCGCTGATGAACTTTGTAAAAGGGTCCTAGCTGTAAAAACTTGAACACAGGGCACTTCTGATAACTGATATGTTGTCTTTTTTAAACACTTTTTTTATACTTGGAAGACCAAAGCCTTTGACCTTCATGCTACTTTTTTAATAATGTTTTGCAACATAAATTGTTCAGGATATCTGCAACAGTAGTCCTGACATGGAAGTTGAAGAGGAAAGACAGCTCATGGACTCTTCCCAGCCTGACGATATGGCCCAAAACTGTCCTGGTGGTTAGGGATCTGGGTTCGATCCCTGGGCAGGTCATGACTGAAGTGCCCTGGAGCAAGGAATCTAACTCCCAACTGCTCCCTGTACACTGTGGATAAGGTGTTCTCACAGCCTAGTGTTTGTGTGTTTCACTACATGGATGGGTTAAATGTGTAGGTCAAATTCTGGCTTTGGCAAAAAGAAAATTAAATTAAATATTGCAGTGAATAACTGGCCAGAAACATTTGCCAGAAGCTAGATATTTTTGTCCAGTTGATGCACAAACACTTTATACACCTTAACTGTATCATTAAACATAACAATTATGACAAAATAGACAGTGTTAATATCAAAGTAGATATTTATATGATATTAGTTATTATTTTGGTATTTTGTCATAATTGTTTAGTGGTGTAAGTGCTCAGGTTGTAAAAAAAATGTTTTAATCAAGGTGCATGAATTGGGGGGAGAAGATGACTTCTGGCAACTGTATCTGGCCCACTTTCTGGGCTGTGTGTGGGCCAGATCTGTATGGGGTTTTGGACCATATCACCATGCTCTCTGGAGTTTACCAAGTTCTAATCACTTTGATGCACACTAAAAACAAAAATGCATTGTGACAAGTTTTATTGTCAGGTTTTAAACTTTTATTTTTACCTGATATAATGCTAAAATATCTTACTTTATTGTACAACTGAAATAAGGCTCCGTACGAGAAAGAAAAATAAATAAAAAAAAGATTATTTAAATGGTGTGGTGTACTTCTGTTCTCCAGTACAAAGTGGAGGATGTGGGTCACAAAATAAAGCGCGCGCTTCACGCCCCTTTATGCAAATATATCAATGCAGTTTGGCGCCACCGCTGAGGTCCTAAAAGCGGCGTGTATAAGAAAGGACATTCAATCTTTTATCTGCTGATGTGCTCACAAACCGCATATGTTATAATGTAGTGAAGCTAAATGATGAAAGGGCACGCGTATGTTGTAGCATTTAATTCCATCATTTGTGTCCTGTATTCATTTATTACTTTTTATGCATCTTACAGGACTTCAGCGTGGCGCGGATTAGTGACCCGCCTCTTAAAAATTTCCCGCGAACTTACAGGTTTAGTGTGAGGAGAAAAAACATTTTCAGCTCATATGTTCACTGTAGCAGAGCAGAGGAGGACAGCACAGGACAATAAAGGACAAGACAATGCGCCCAAAGGTAAACAAATACACTTTTAACAATCCAGATCACTCTGCTGAAGTAAAAGAAATATGCTTTTTTTTATTTGCTCATATTTTTGTGCTTTCTCTAGTAATATAGTTTAACAAGTGAAATAATACACAAGGGAATGTAAAAGCAAGTAAATAATATGAAATAAGTAATATAAAGTCTAGTCAATAATATAAATAATGTAAAAGCTAGTAATTTTTAACTAATAATGTAATTATAAGTAATTTGTAAGTAGTGCTGTAAAATATAGTATTTTATAATAAGTAATGTAATGCACACATTCTGTTGAGAAACTACTGGTTACTGTTTCTAAACTGAAATCAAAGGTTTATGACCAGCTGATTGCTTCACTTTGTATACTTCATGTAAGCAACAAAGGAAACACCTCAAACTCATTTTCTCTACAAATAGTTTTATTCCTGATTGTTTGGGTGACTTCTCATTGGTCTCCTTTTGTCATTTTATTTGGTAGCTCAACATAATGTCAGAAATATTTTGGAACATAAAGCAACAAACCACTGCAAAGGCTTCAACTAGTCGACTTTTCTTTAACTTGTGTTCTCACTGCTTTGGGTTGCTCTTGTTCTCCCCACAGAGACAACAGCCCCATCCCCCCTCCACCAGAATGAACCTGAGGAGCTACCGCACCTCACATCTGGCCCCCATAGAGACCTCCTCTTCCTCCTGCTCCTCAGAAGACAGCTGTGACAGCTTCGGATCTGATGGTTTTGGAACTACGGTAAACAATTTAATATTAAAATGCTCATCAGGGTCATAATGACATGCAATATTCTTAATAATAGTATTGTTTGTATGTAAGTAATGCATTATTGCAGTTTGCATTATTGAATGCATCACTATATATTCTGTCTTTATCTGTATTTCCCATGTATATGCATATATTCATATTTTAATTAGTTATTAGTATATAGATCAGCATTATAATACACATTGTTCTGTAACAACTATAAACATTTGCATATTACTATGTGTGTGTGTATATATATATATGTATATATATATATATATAAAGAGAGAGAGAGAGTGTGTGTCTCTCTTTGGACAATTTGCACTAGTAAACTTGATGCTTTTACAATGCCAGATTAATAGAAAAATTATCATTTAGTGCCAAATTTAAGTATCCAGACATTCCAGATTCTTGAACCAGTAAGCTGGCATGTTCTAGACTATTGTGTCAGTTACGTTTCCTATGCATGTTGTGAATATCACTGTTTACTCTTTAGTCTAGCCGTTTGTGATATTACCACTTCCATCGCTTTAGCTGAAGCCACTCCCACTTTCAGATTGAATTCAATTAAGAATCAGAATCAGGGTACTGGAAAGGCATCAAAAATCTCGACAGATACCCAGCCCTGTTCAGCAGTAACTACCTGTCTTCTCTCATGTCTTCTCTAGTTAATAAGTTTTCTGTAATCATTAGTTTTAGTAAATATGGACTTTTTTGTGCTCAGCCATACATTCTTAATTGAGCATTTTTTTTTACACATACTCTAAAATGTAAATTTTCCTCAAACAGAAGCGACCCATCAGACAGACAAGAAGCGCATCCTGGAGAGGGAAGAGCTTAGAAGTCCCGTCTGTGTCTGAGGAGGAAGCCTGCAGTGGATTTGAGGAGAATGATTTCAGTACTGACTTGAGTGCCATGGTTAGTTGCAGCAAAATAAATTGGTCATGTGGTCATCCAGTACTTTGTATTACGACTTATTTTTTTTCATATTTACATTCACATCTACTATTGATTTGCTTTGCTTTCAGAAAATAGACTCGGATTCTTCAGAGTCTCAGAAGAGACCCCGGCGCTCCTTCCCTCTTAGAGTGGCCATGAAATTCCCTGCCAAAAAAGTCCATCAGAAGAAATCGGTTAGTTCTAAGACTGCTCCTGTACCTAAAGACCCAGAATCAGACGTGGATGAAAATGAGAACTTCATTGCAAAGAGAGCACTTAACATAAAAGAGAACAAAGCTATGGTAAGAATACAGATACTATGATGGACATGCAGCAAATGTTTCTGTCATTGCTCATTTTTAGGTGATTTTACAAATTAATTTGTGTTGTTGTATAGCTAGCTAAGCTAATGGCAGAGTTGAACAACATCCCTGGTCTCATCCCAAGGAGGACATTTCTACCAATGACCAATACAGTGAGTGCAAGAACAATTACATAATGAATTGACAAATGCATGTTTTTATTCAGGATATGACCCCTTCCAGAAAGACAAATGA
The DNA here is from genome assembly GCA_036984385.1 of Crenuchus spilurus. Classification (NCBI taxonomy): domain Eukaryota; kingdom Metazoa; phylum Chordata; class Actinopteri; order Characiformes; family Crenuchidae; genus Crenuchus; species Crenuchus spilurus. The sequence continues at coordinate 14,073 of BRDA01084891.1, forward strand.
GTTCTTACAAAGTTGTCTTTTTGACCCTCTCACCCTACACAAATAGCCTCGTCGGGTTCCTCGTCGCTCTCTGGGAACTCCTGGTGTTCGAAAGAAGAACCCAGAACGTTTGTCACGTCCTCACACCCGGTCACGGTCACTTAAAGATGGTCCTCCTACTCCACCTCCTGAGGAAGAGTCTGAGGACAAATACAGCCTGGTGCGCAGGAGCAGATACACTGAGGATGACGATGAAGAGCCTGTAAGACATTGGGAGTGATGGGAGGGCTTTCTTTTGTAAATTCCTTGTTTTAGGGGCCAGACCTTCTCAAAATTAGATTTCACACCTTTTTCACATTGGCATCTATAAAACAGATGTGCACACAGAGATGTGAGCTGTTAAGTAATTGATTTAAATGTTTTGTGTAGCAGCCACGACGTCGGCGCACTTACAATGGCATTCTTGCCATTCCTCATGTGGTAAGACCTGTGGAGGAGATTACGCAGGGAGAGCTGAACAACATCTGCTTCAATGTCCGGGAGAAAGTCTACAACCGCAGCACTGTGAGTTGTCTTTACAGCTAGAACTTGCTAGTTCGTCCTCGACTTGCCTTCTCAGTTGCATCTGTCAGTTCTGTCATTGTCACTTTGGAATAAACTAGTCTAAACTTCTGTCTGTGTTCTAGGGTTCTACCTGTCACCAGTGCCGTCAAAAGACAACAGACACCAAAACGAATTGCCGGAACCCGGAGTGCGTGGGGGTCAGAGGTCAGTTTTGTGGTCCTTGTCTGCGAAACCGTTATGGAGAGGAAGTCAAGGATGCTTTGCTGAACCCAGTAAGTGCAGTAATGTTTAATTTACTGACCCCACTCTCATAGTGCTCAAATGCAAACCTGTAATGCCCACATGGCCACCTAGTCTGAGGCCCTGTTCACTACTGGCATTGCATCCTAAAGGCCAGTTTATACTTCTGTCAATGCGTTGCTTATGTCGTAACTTGCGTGTCGCTTACGCTGTAGCATGCCTTTATACTTCTGTGTTGGTCTGTGATGTGCTGCAATTAGACAAAAAAACACTAGGTGGCAATATGGTTTCTATGCCACTGGTTGAGTTCCTTGGTGTGCTGTGTTGACAGTAACTAATAAACTAGTGCAGACAGAGCAGTACAACGAGGAATCATAGAGATTTTCGGACTTCCTCGGTGAGTCTCTCCTCAACTTGATCCATTGTTGTATAAGAGCCGGTGTCTCTCTAGCGTTTCTCAGCTTGTAATGATGGATTTTAAAACTGGCGGCAAAGGCGGAAACGATGTGGTGGACCAATCACAGCTGCTCTGGTCTGCATTAACGCAACGCATACTTGCATTTCTGGAAAGGTGCGCATAGGGTACGGCATAGGTTAGACACACCACAGTGTACAAGTGTGAACAGGGTGCAATGCATCTAATCCAATCTGACCACATTATATTTGAAAAGTGAATGCCAAGCTATCTCAGACAGCTATAAGCAATGCCTCCCTACTGGAAAACACACAACCTTTCATAATCCTTTTGAAGGAAATGGATAATAAACTCTTTCATTCAGAATTTGGGTTAACCGACCATGCAGTCAAAAAGTCTGAAACAGCAAAAGCAAGATTTTTGGTATCAAAAACGAAAGCAGCAGGAGAGTGGCAGCATTAATGTGCACCGCGCCCCTCCTCCAGTGGAAATTATGTGAGAAATCCGATCACAAGCAGTCATAGGATACACATTTAAATGGCAGGTGTGAACAGCTGTGCATTTTGGAAGTCATTTGCCATCGGATCACTCGAGATGCATATTAATACCAGGTCCTGAGACTCGAGTTTTCCACAGATTATCACATGAAATGTGCAGTTGTTCACTGTAAGTCCATGAGCTGTGCAAAACACTGTTTTAAATGGCAAAAATTCTGTCTTTCAGGACTGGCGCTGTCCTTCATGCAGAGGAATTTGTAACTGCAGCTTCTGCAGGGCCAGAGAGGGCCGCTGTGCTACAGGTGTACTGGTTTACCTGGCCAAGTACCATGGGTATGACAATGTTCATGCTTACCTCAACAGGTAATGTTTTATTCTTTTGATTGTATGTTCTTGTGTATGTTGCCCATACAAACGAGTTGTGCTGTACTTACTTAATGTGGTGCATTGACTCGACCTTCTTTTGTCTCTGCAGCCTGAGAAAGGAGCTGGAGGAGAGCGAGTGAATCTGTCCACCCCTGCTGATTTGAGCCCATTGCCTGTTTTCAAGGCTTTGTTTAATTTTCAGAATTTGATGTAATTAAATGGAAGTTCTTGTGCCTTTTGAGTAGCCAATTGGGAAATGGTCTACATTTACAATTTACATTGTTTTAAATGTATTAAGTGTCAAGATGATGGTTGTGTACTGGCATTTAAGGTACCTGTACTGTAAGTGTGATATAAAAAAAATTAACGTTGTGAAGATGTTCACTTATCTTTATGATTTAATTAAAAAATATCAAAACATTTTGTACTCATTACATTTTTTCAAGCCTTTTGTTTTCATGTTGATACCATTTGAATAGTAATTTACTTGAAATATTTGAATAATTGGAGATTCTGGGTTTGAGATATTTGAGCTGTAATTACATGAAACATTTAATTGTAAACAACAGGTTTTTTTTCAAATAGATTTAGTTAAGTTTCTGTATGATCTGTCAGTTGTAAAATACCGTTTCAATAAAAACTTTTTTTTATTCCAGTCTCCTTTTTTAAAGATACCCTAACTATATATGCATACACACAGTCAAAGGTTTGGACACCATTCAATATAAGAACTTTAATAAAAATTAATATTTTTTTATTATAATATTAATGTCATGAACTCTTGACAAGACACAGCTGTTAACTGAAAGCCATTCAGGTGACTACCTCATAAAGCTGACTGAGAAAATGCCAAGAAAGCTGCATCTAAGCAAGAGGTGCTACTGTGAAGAATGTAAAATATAAACATTCTGGTTTAACACTGTTTTGTTTACTAGTTTGGATGACTTTAGTATTAATCTACAATGCAGAACATTTTTACATCATGAATAACCACTGAATGTCCAGAAGGTGTCCAAACTTTTGACGGGTACTGTATATATGCATGTGTTATAACTTATGTTAATAACCTTTTAATAGGTACTGGATGACCATGACCCATGTTCCTCAGCGTGTGTGTAGTGTGGAGGGTAGGCAGGGGGTGTGTGTGCATCCCCCGTCTTCCCTTCTGTGCTGCTTTTACTAGAGCAGACTGATATACTGCGTTACGTGCTCAGATCCTTCATTAGAGAACTGCTACTAATGGTGTGGAAATAATTAGCAGGCTCTAATGGGAAATCTTATACCTGTAAATCATTTTTCCTATTAAAGCATATTTGCATCTCTCTCTCTCTCCTCTCTCTCACACAAGTGTTACTGGGTAATAGTGATGTGGGATTCTTTTAGCTTTTATTGTACTGAATTCGTGTCTCGGATGCTTTTTACTAATTGATCAGCTGAAATACTTTGATGCATGGTGTACAATAAGCATGTAATGCTGAATCCCACAGAGCTTCAGTTACTCTCATAATAAATGAACTATTTCACTGTAGTGACTTCATTATCAGAGGCTTTGTGACAAGCTAGACTAGCCTAGTTGACTTATTCAGGCTGATCTCTGTTCTCATTTCCTAGTGTGGAAAAAAAAAGAAAGAAAGAATTTCCCAACATGAGTCTTTCTCAGTGCTGCAGGAACCGAATGCTTCCAAAATATTATTTGCATAATAAAGATGCACTTGAAAATACTGGTATTAAATACCAATGATCATCCACTTTAGGGTGATGAATATTTAGGGAAATAATTGTTTACGACGCTCGAGCATTGAGCTGATCTGGTAATCAGGCTATGAAATACAATATTTATTCATTAGAGCGGACTTAATGAGGCCTTGCGGCGCTAATTAGGAAAAGCAGCGTAGCGCTAAATGAGGCTCGTGCTAGCCTACCTGTACGGAGGGGGGCGGGATTGTAGAGGGGGTTTGGGAGGTAAATGCTGCCCCCAGCCGGGGTTGCAGTTGCCCAGTACTGAGATCAGTAGCACTGCCATAAGACATCAGCACAGGGTGCAATGCCTGCAGTACTTATGGCAGCTGTTATAGTAGTGATTGATAATTAAGAGAAGCCCCATATTAAGAGCCTTTTAATCAGGACGTACGTTCACACAGCATTGTTTTGCCTGTTGAGTCAGGACAATGAAAGCTATTTACTTTCAGAAGTCTCCTGCAGATGAATATTGATTGAGGGAGATGTATTATTATTAGTAGTAGTGCTCTTTTTTGCTGTGTTGTGGGGGCTTGATGGTGGCATGATTCTTATGTCAGGCCTCCCACTGCTCTGGCCTGGGGCTGTGCTCTGATGCCAGCAGCGGTTTGGTCCTTGTGTCAGGAGCATTATCAGGAAAAAAATAGCGGCTGCCTGCAGTTGTTCCATCTCACAGGAAATTGCCAACTCACCCTAACAAAGGGAAGCGTAAGTGCACTCACAGTGCGGCCTGCAGAGCAAGTCAGATAAGATGACATTATAAATAGTGAATTTCTTTCAGAGGAAGCATGGCTGAGGGAGAGGAATCAAGCAGCTGAACTTCACCATTCTGTTATTTTCCGCCCTTTTTCTCCTCTGCCTGACAAAACAAGGCTGTTTTTGTTTTAAAGACAAGACGATATGAAGAGGACCAGATGGGAACACTGGATACATTCAGCATGGTGCTGGCTTGCTATTTCTCCACATGAAAGCTGAGCTGCACAAAGTATTGGGACACCTGCTCATTTATTGTTGTGGACCAAGGGTATTAAACAGTTCTTCTTCTTTTGTTGGAGAAACTTTCTAATGTCCAGGAAGGCTTTCTACTTTGGAGCACTGCTGTGAGGATTTGATTCAGCGTCAAGAGCGTTAGTGAGGTCAGGATGTTGGATGATCACCACCACCTCACCCTCAACTCTCGTACTCATCCCTCATCATCATTCCAGAGAACACAGATCCACAGCTCAATGCTAGGGGGCTTAAACCCATCTAGTACACGCTTGGCATTAGACATGATGCCAGTAGGTTCATGTTTATCTGCTCCAGAGAGTCCTATTCTATTGGCAGTACTTCTGTACAGGGACTAGACAAACTGTGTGCACTTACACATCTGTTTCAGTCAGTGGGTGAAAGTAGCTGAAGGCATCTTTAAAAAGGGTCGTCCACAAGGATTCGGAAAAATAAGTATAGGTTTAAAAGGTTTCACTTACACTTTTCCACCAGTTTTTATCAGATCTGAGCTTTGGGGTGAGAAAGAGCATATCAGAACATGCAAACAGCTGGCATTTAGCACTTGGTAGGCCTAGGCAGGCCTATGCCTACCACATCAAATGGGAAAGATTTTTACAAAGCTGTGTATTGAAGATAATGAAAGCTCTCAGTCTTCTTCCTGGATGTATCTCATTGATGAATCCTTCAAGTATTTTGAATTTGATGCCCCAACTATTGCCAAAAATATGCATGATGGAACTATAAAAGTAAAAGCCTGAGTCAAGCAAGCTGTTTTCTACCCATTTACAGCCCAAAATGTAAATACATCACCATATTTTAGAGTTGGTCCATTTGAAATAAGATTTGAGACATTATTTAAAAATGCCAGAATCAAATATCTACTTTTACATACAGGGCCACATAAAAATGAGAAGAGCTTAATAATTTTTGTTCATATTTTAATTCAATATATAAATATATACAGTACCGATCAAAGGTTTGGGCACCCCTTCTTTACAATCAGTGGTTTTTCATGATTTAAAAATGTTCTGCATTGTAGATACCAAAGTCGTCCAAACTATGAGTAAACACATCTGTAATTATTTAGTAAACAAACAAGTAAACAAACCAGAACATGTTTATATTTTACATTCTTCACAGTAGACACCTCTTACTTAGATGCAGCTTTCTTGGCATTTTCTCAGTCAGCTTCATGAGGTAGTCACCTGGAATGGCTTTCAGTTAACAGCTGTGTCTTGTCAAGAGTTCATGACTTGCATTTCTTGCCTCTTAATGTGTTTGAGACATCAGTTGTGTGTCTACTTTGAAGTAAAATCTAAAACATGTTTTGGTTTGTTTAACACTTTTAAGTTTACTACATGATTCATTATATGTTCACTCAGAGTCTATCATAATCATTTTGACTTGTACTGTGTGACATGTTTCAAGCCTTTTTTGTTTTAATGTTGATCAGTATGGCTTATATCTCAGAAATCCAGAATCTCAAATTATTAGAAACAATCACTATTAAAACTGCATCAACATTAAGGCAAAAAAGAATTTAAATATGTTGCGTTATGTGTATTGAATTTAAAATATGACAAATATTACATGTACATTTTTTCAAAAATATTCAAATTTTTACAGATACAGAAATGGTCTGTGAACAAGCCTGTCACAGTCAAGCTTAGGATAAATTAATATATTTAAGTAGTTTTTTCCTTAAATTTACACATTTAGACTTATCTCTGTGTCATTTTAATGAGTCAAAATATGTTAATGTGGTGAATGGGTGCAAGCTTTATTGCAGACTGTTGCTGTGTTAAAATGTTGATCTTGCTGATATGTTTGGTGTTATTTATTATCACCATAAAGGAGAAAAATGCTGCAGTAGGACAACCATGTCCTGAAATTATGACATTGTGTGATTTGACACATTTGAAGTGGAAAAAAAAATCTGATTGCCTACCCAAACAATTATTTATGCCCATGCCACTGACTCACAGCCTTGCATCTAATCTTTTGTATCTTCTCAATTCACTGGCTTGTTTTAAGGGATGCAGTGCTGTTCTGCTCCTGAGGAGGGAGCTCCAACACAGGCATCATAAGCTTTAGTGGCACTGTAGTCACCAAGAAGGGTGGGGGGTGGGGGGCTAGATGGGGTAGCCATTAAAGGTCTTATTGTCTAAATTGGCAGACAATCACTGACCAGGAGTCTCAAGGCCACCAAGGAGGTAAAGTGATTCAATTGTACAGATTAAGGCCAGGTAATGTAAAATCCATTAGCCGATTTAACAGAGTTCAGCATTTCACACAAACCAAAGGACATGGAGAAATATTTTTTGACAGCAAAGAGATATTACTTTTGTTTGTTTTTGAGTAGGTTTGTTAAATTAGGTTGTGACTTGTCATGTTTAACTCGATAATATGAAAATATTTGTACTATGTATGTACATTGGTGGCAAACATATAGCCCTGCAATGCAAACATATTCAAATACATGACGTCTAAGTATGTGAAATTGCAAAAAAAGGCAATTTTGTTTTTAGAAAAGTATGCACTAATTGAGCTAATTAAAGGCACCTTTCAGATCAGAGAGCTTATTATTGTTATTTAAACAAAAACGCAATAAAACTATCACACCAGTGATGTATAACTATACATGTGATTCCTATGCATGTAGCATCCACTGGGGGGCTGTGATGCATCTCAGCATTGAAAGTTATTCAAAACACCTGTTTGTGTTCAGGACTTTAAAAAAAAACTCCAGTAATTAAAAAAAAATTTGAAATTTTATTAAATGTATTAAAATGTAAGTTGCTTTCAGTACTAAACTTTCTAACTTCTAACTGCTAATGCTTTAGCAAAATATTCTTAGCATATTTTAAAAATACTAAATGTTGATTGAAAAGTACCTGAAAATGAACCGCAGTCATGGATTATGTGACATACAGTGCCAGTTTGGATACATCTTCTCATTCTAAGTTCTTTTTCCCCTACATTGTAAATGAATACTGAAGTCAGACAGACTAGGAAGGAACACATAATCATGAGCATCACCGAGAATCATGTAGTAAACTTAAAAGTGTTAAACCAAAATATGTTTTAGATTCTTCAAAGTAGACACACAACTGATGTCTCAAAAACATTAAGGGGGAAAGAAATGCAAGTCATGAACTCTTGACAAGACACAGCTGTTAACTGAAAGCCATTCCAGGTGACTACCTCATAAAGCTGACTGAGAAAATGACAAGAAAGCTGCATCTTAACAAGAGGTGTCTACTGTGAAGAATGTAAAATATAAACATATTCTGGTTTGTTTAACACTTGTCTGTTTACTAAATAATTACAGATGTGTTTCTTCAGTTTGGATGACTTTAGTATTAATCTACAATGCAGAACATTTTTAAGTCATGAAAAACCACTGAATGTCTAGAGGGTGTGTCCAAACTTAACATAAACATAAAGATGTAAGACATAATGTATTCTTCTCATAAACTGGTGTTGAATTTTGTACCAAACTGACAAAATGTGAGCCAGCCTTGTAATGTCAACATGTCAGGACATTTTTGAGCATGTTTTAGAATGACTGAAAATCACTTCAAATGGCTGGAAAATGACCCCCTTGCTGTGTTATGTAAATTAGAATGCAAATTCTACAAATAATGCGGTTAAAAATTTTGACAAAGTGTAAAAAAACATAAGCCTTCTGGGGCTTTGGTGATATTTTAAAAATGACTCAATTTTGATTAAGAAACACTTAAAATTGATGAACAATTACCCCACATGGTGAACATCATCAAAACTTGGTACAAATTGTTCCTATGAATGGGTTTTGAATTTTGCCTCAAAATGGGCAAAAACATTAGCCTGAGGGTCAATCTTTAAAAGGCATTTTTGGGACCATTTTAAAATTACCAAATGTTGGTACTTAAAGTCCTTTAAACAGTTGAAAATGGCCCCATTTTGTGTTTTATCTCAAAACTAAAGCAAATTCCTCCCAGAACCCACTTTAAACATTTCTGCTTCTGGGGAAAAAGTTGTGGGTCACCCACAATGCCTCAATTTTGTTCAATACTCTGGATAATGGCCCATCATGGCACAAAAGTCAAGGCTGGTTTATACAAAGAAGTTGGATAATATTTCACACTAAAACGCCAATCACATTAAACATTTTTTATATAAACCACCCTTGAATTTTGTGCCAAAATAACCAGCAAGTATAAGCCTGTGGGACAGCCTCAGGGGGCATTTTACTCTTTTTTGCTCAAGCACATAAAACAGCTGGATATTGGCCCCTCGTGGTGGAATGCATGAAATAAATAAATTCTTTGCATAAACCAGCTTTGCTCAGCATTCTTATGTTGTGCCAAAATAGTCAAAAACACAAGTCTGTTGGTCAATCTTTGTGGGCATTTTTGGACATATTTACAAATGACCTATATTTATATGAAAAGTACTTGTAACAGCTGGAAAAAACTTCACATAGTCTTTTATGTTAAAACTACAAAAATCTTACTGTAAACTAGTTTTAAACTTTGGGAAAAAATAAAAAGTAAGATTGTGGGTCGGCTTTTAAAGGTATTTTGGGCATATTTTAAAATAACTCAATTTGTTTGAAAAGCACTTAAAACAACTGTCCTAACATGAAATATTATATCATACATAATGCAAAACTCTTCATTTACATGTTTCAAATTTTGCACCAAAATGGGTAAAAAACATTTACCTGAGTTAACATTTAGAAGTATTTTTCGGCATACTTTAAATGACTCAATTTTGATTGAAAAGTACTTAAAACAGATGGAAAATCCACCACATTATGTATTATATTAAATATAATACAAATTCATTTGGCTAAAAATGTCATTGTAAGGTTAATTATACTGGGCATTTTTGGCAATATATCAAAATGACTCAAAACTGGTGGAAAAGTAGTTTGATGGCTGGGCATTAAGTTTAATGCAAATTGTATGCATAATCCAGTTTTGCAACATGGCCAAGAAATGTCAACTGGTATTTTTGGGCATATTTTAAAATGACTAAATTCTAAATGAAAAGTACTTTAAATAGATTGAAAATGAACCACATGCTCCACTTTGTCAAAACTAAACCAAAAACTTTGCTCACCACACTCCCCTCTTCATTTCCGCTAATGAGGATGTAGCACTGTCATCATCTCCTCCCTTCCCTTTGTAGGGCCTGGAATGCAAGTGCTGTTTAAGGTTAAACTGGAAACTGGAATAAGAAACTAAGTTCAGCTTTACACAGAAATCACATCAAAACACAACAGAAATTGCCAGAAACAATACAAATCTGTAGTAGGGGCCCGAATTAAACTGCTTCAGTATTTAGGTGCAGCAAAGCATACAAACAAGAAGGAAAATTTACCTTCTTGTAGAAATCACCACAAAAACAGAAATCTATAGATATCCAGAGTAATACTTACATTTCCCTCATTTACATTCCAGCATATAGTCTATAGTAATTGCCTCTGTGATTATACACACTTTTACACAGAAATGATGTTCTGTACAGAGTGTCCTATCTAAACAAAATTGCATGATATAGTTCAGTTGTAGGTGAAGATATTTATTATGGAAGGGATTTAATTCTAATTATCCCCATTAATACACAATAAGGGGAGACAAATCTGAACTGCTTGGCAAATTTCAAGTTTTCAGACCTAGGCCACCCTATGGATTGGTACACACAAAAATGCCCAGAAACATAAGACTGTGGATCAACCTCTCTGTACATTTTTAAATTTTCATAATTTTGGTTAAAAACACTTATAACAGTTGTAAATTGTGCAACTTTATTTCTGAAGTATTTCAAGTAATTTTCTATTTTTTTCCCTACATTGTAAATTAACACTGAAGTCATCCAGACTATCAAAGGAAACATAAGAATCATGTAGTAAACTTAAAAGTGTTAAACAAACCAAAATATGTTTTAGATGTTAGATTCTTCAATGTAGACACACAACTGATGTCTCAAACACATTAAGGGGGAAAGAAATACAAGTCATGAACTCTTGACAAGACACAGCTGTTAACTGAAAGTCATTCCAGGTGACTACCTTATAAAGCTGACTGAGAAAATGCCAAGAAAGCTGCCATCTAAGCAAGAGGTGCCTACTGTGAAGACTGTAAAATATAAACATATTCTGGTTTGTTTAACACTTGTCTGTTTACTAAATAATTACAGATGTATTTCTTCATAGTTTAGATGACTTTAGTATTAATCTACAATACAGAACATTTTTACATAATGAAAGACCACTGCATGTCCAGAAGGTGTGTCCAAACATCTGACTGGTATTGTATGTCCAAAAATGTTGGCCTATGAACATACCATTTTAGGCCATTTTAGTGCAAAAATCTATGTTTACAAAAAATAAAAACATTACATTTGAGAAAATAAACCTTGTGCAGTGATTTTCAAGTCCATTTTAATCTCACATCGCTCAGTGGAAAGCTGATTAACCTGTAGTCCTTTATTGGACTTCTTTTGTTGTGTATTGCATACCACTGTAATGAGATAAATGTTGTTCTTTTGTTTTAATGTTGTGTCTGATTGGTGTATGTTCTCTAAAATACATATTTTTAAAAAATCTGGAGTAAAAGTCGTCTTTTTATAAGAAAGTCTGATGTAGATGTTGCAGTCCTCTAGGGTTCTTCGCACACAGATCTTTAAAAGTGCCTTTCAGCACTTGAACATCAGCTTTTAACAAAAAGAAAGACTGTGAACACAGTAACCTGACTCGATTCCATCTTGCATTACCCCAAATCCCAAAAGCAATGTATTGTTTAAAAACCCTATAATATCCCAAAGCTAAGATCATTTAAATAATGCATTAAAATTTGTTACGGCAAAAAAACGTAATTGCAAAATATGAAATTAAACCCTGGAGGTTGGTTGCTTAAGCAAACATGCTGTGGTTGGTTAGGTTCTGTTGCAGGGGAGAGGGAGAGCACTGGCGCACAGATTAATTTCCTCTCTCTGTGGAGTCACAGGCAGGAAAACAATTAAGCATCTAAAAGGCATTTCCCTGCATACCACTTGACACAGCTTTCCACATCATAGGGGCAATTGTCTACGATAGATGTCAGAGACAGTTATGACTTTCATGGTGTCTAAAAGATGCTGCTGTCAGACGCCATTCAGGAACATTTCAATTAAGAGTGACGCGGTAATAAACAGTGTAAGAGTGCCATTGTCTTTTCTGCTCCCTGTAGATGTGCCAACTCTGCCTGGAGGCTGGAGGGTATGCGTGTGTTTACTGTTGACCCCAGTGTCACAATTTAGACACCGTCACCCAAAACAAGGTGAAATCTGTAAAGTTGTCATGATCAAACAATCATTTCGCTGTGTGTATGTACGCTGACAGGGGCAGTGCATACAGATATTCTTTAATTGTGCCAGGCCTCACTGCCCCTGTCTGTCAATCTCACGTCTTTGAATTGGGGGAAATTTTCTCTGCTCATGCCATTAAATGATGTATCTAATTAAAAGCGTTAGAATTCATGATCTTCAGTCAAGGTTAAATGAAAGCACTCAGTCCTGTCACTGGGGGTGATTAAACGCTGCCTACATCAGGCAAATTCTGTGGGAAAAAAAATTAAATTTCAGTCCGAAGCATGAATCTTTATTCATTATCCCACAGCCCTGCTATCCAAATGCTTAGCACATTCGCTCCTAATCACTGCATTCATTTTAAAAACTGCCCGCTGTTGCCATACTAAAAAGGATTAAAATCTTCAAATGACAGTGTTTTAAACACTCACAAAAGAGACTGAAAAGTGACACTGCGATTGATTTTCAAAGGCTTCCTTTCAAATGGAGAGAGACAGGTTTGTTTTTGTGTGGGATGATGGCAACTTTAGTTTATTTAAGACGACATACAAACTGAACAGGCCATTAGTGGTTTGAAAAGGGACTTTGTAACATGTTAAGAGGACGACCACTGATTTACAAAGCAATGTTTTTGTAAACATGAAAGGATATAAAATCTCAGGTATCTGTAAACACATTAAGCAACTTTTTCTCTAAAAAAGTTACGGGGCAATACATACCCTACAGCTCAGAAGTCTTCATGAGGGTCTGTGTTCTTCATCAATTCTTGCAGCCCATTAATCTGGGAAGTGCTATAAGTCCCTTGACGTCCATTATTCTACAGTGAGAAAGATTACTCATTCATTCAATGTTTTGTGGAAAACATTCAAGACAGTTGCCAATCTTCCCAGGAATGGACGTCCCAGCAAATTTTCCTTGACGTTAGACGATGCAATGCTGAGAGAAATTTCAAAAATAAACAAGAGCTACATCTCACACTCTACAGGCCTCAATTAACATGTTAAATGTTCATGACAGTACAATAAGAAAAGCACTGAACCAGGGGCGGTACTAGGGCCAGGCTATGAGGCTATAGCCCCGGGTCTTATATCCAACCCAGAAACGATTGACCAATAACTTCTATCAACAGACCAATAACTGCTATCAATAGACCAATAGCTGCTATCAATAGACCAATAACTGCTATCAATACACCAGTAACTGCTATCAATAGACCAATAACTGCTATCAATACACCAGTAACTGCTATCAATAGACCAATAACTGCTATCAATAGACCAATAACTGCTATCAATAGACCAATAACTGCTATCAATACACCAATAACTGCTATCAATACACCAGTAACTGCTATCAATACACCAGTAACTGCTATCAATACACCAATAACGGCTATCCTCGCTTCCGCCCCTCTGAATGAAAATCTTCAAACGCGCACACCCCCGAGACAACAATATCTTCACGCACCCCAAAACCCACTTCTCCCCCCCAACCCCCTAACTATCTTCACACATAGCCACACCCCTCCCAAGAACTTAATCCCTGGGTATCAAAAGTTTGTATGTACGCCCCTGGACTGAACAAGTATGTCTTGTTTGGAAGGATTGCCAGTAGAATGTCTCTTCTTTATAAAAATAACATTGCAGCATGCCTTAAGTTTGCAAAGTTGTAATGGAACAATCACAGGACTTCTGGAACAATGAATGCCCTTTGGACAAATGAGATCAAAGTTGAGATCGTTGGCCATAATGCTCAGCTACATATCAGTGGTGGATGGGTGGACAGTCATTGAGTTGACCATGAACTCCTTTGTATACCACAGTATTCTGGAATCATATGTGAGGCCGTCTATCAATCAGCTAAAACTTGGCTGAAACTGGGTCATGCAAGAGGACAATGATCCCAAGCACACCAGCAAATCTATAACAGAACAGCTGAAAAAGAAAGTTGAGTCCAGACCTCAACCCAGTTGAAATGCTGTGGTGGAACCTTAATAGAGCTGTGCATATACAAATGTCCACAAACCTCAATTAATCGAAGCAACGCTGTAAAGAACATTGGGCCAAGATACAGTCATATAAAAAAATTTTTTTGAGTAATTGTTGCTAACGGTGGTTCTACAAGCTATTGAATGATTGATCCTACGTAGTTCTTTACACATGGCTTCTCCATTTCTGCTGTATTTTTTAGGGATGCCCCGATACCGATACCAGCATCGGGTATCTGTCCGATACCACGTGCGTGTACTTGTACTTGTATTCATAAAAGTGCTCCGATACTACATGATCCGATACCAGCGTGATGGGAGCTTCGTTTCCTTTTAACAGACAGTATTAGTTTGTGCCACAAAATAAATAAATAAATTAAATTAAAAAAAGAAGACGATGACTACGTACTGTAGCCGAGCTGAACAAGCCACTTAACGGCAGCGTGACTTTAACCAGCCCGGTAGTAGAGAAGGAGCAACTATGTCAGCGGTGTGGAGGTATTTCCAGGTGAATGAAGGTGACAAAAGCAGTGTTAATTTCGTATAATTATGAGGAAAAATATTCGTTGACGACCATTTTTTCCACGACAAAAACGAGACGAAAACTACATAAAAACTAATATTTTAAAACGAAAACTATGACTAAAAGTATTAGACTTTACGTCGACAAATAAAAACGAAACGAAAATGTCACAGAATGACTAAAATAATATTTTTGTCCAGTAATCCGCTTTTTAAAGTAAACCTGCCGCATGTCTGACTTCCTCAAAGCACACTAAGCTCCACAGTCAGTCAATCAGTCAACAACACAACGTGCTGACGTCACAGCCGCAGCTTCGACGGAAGAGAAGAAGCGATTTATGGAGTAATTTCACTTTCGCTGCCACACAA
>BRDA01084897.1:0-11699 GCA_036984385.1 Crenuchus spilurus
GATATTGAGCTGAATAAAGAAGTGGTCTGATACATGAAGAGGAGTGACCGTTAGTGAGTCAGCATCACAATAACGTGTGAAAATTAGATCTAAATATTTATTAAATACATGTAAAAAATTGGTACAAAGTTGGTACAGAGTCATTTTTACTACTGCATTACAGCACCTTTTCTTTGAGTTAGACATCATAATGGTTTGTTAACTGACAATACTAATTGTTTTAGTTTTGTAAGTGTAATTTTCTCCTTTCTTGCTGTAAACAAGACTTAAGCTGCTCAACAGTCTGTGGTCACTGTTGTCTGTTTTCTTCATGATGCTCCAAACATTTTCAATAGGACACAGATCTGGACAGCAGGCAGGTCAGTCCAGCTCACACACTGTGTCTATGAAGCCTCACTATTGTAATACATGCAGAAAGAGGTCTGACATTGTCCTGCTGAGTTCCTGAGAAAAGGCAGAATGTCTGCTCAAAATACCAACATAAGCCTCCACATCAAAAGTACCTTCACATATATGCAGATCACTCACGCCGTGAACCTGATGAGCCCTCATTCAATCACAAATGCCTTTGGTGATAACTGTCTGGATGGTCTTTTTCATCTTTTTCACCTAAAGTCTGATCTGTTTTCCCCAAAACAAGCTGAGACATGGACTCATCTGACCACAGAACATGTTTCTGTCTTTCAGTCTGTCTGAGGAAGACTTCAGGTCCAGAGAACTCTCCGGTGTTTCTGCACTAAATGAATATCTGTCTCCTCTGTACATAACACAGCTTCAGGTTGTATTTCCTGATGCAGTGCTGGACTGTGTTAAGTGATTTTCTAAAGTACTGCTGAGTCCATATGACTGTTTCCATCACAGTAACACGACTGTTTCTTAAAATCATCACCTGAGGACTCGATGCTATCACATTCAGCAGCAGTTTAGTCTCTTAACCTTTACACACTGAGATGTCCTCTCACGACCTGAATCTGTACATCATATTATGTCTGCAGATGCTGAAGTTCAATTCTTCAGTCTTACACAGTAATTTACAACCCATACGACTGCATGTACAAAGTTTGATGGATCCTTTTATACTCAGTTTTGATGAGCTCACCTGTACCATTTCAACTGCTAAATTATGAACCAGAACAGTGTTACTTACAATTTTCCATCTAATTTTAAATGTCACATTTTTTGGGTATGTAATATCAATCTAATTTCTAAATTTGCTATATTTAACAAACAGAATTAAGTTTATCATTGAAAACACTGAAAATATCTGGTCTTTTATCTGTTAAATAAAGGTTCGGTCACACTTTCTATGAAGCCTGCATTTATAAGTCATCATAAATGTGTTCATAACTCTTTATAACTTGGTAATAATGCTTTGTAAGCATACTTATAAACTCTAATAATGCATCATGAGCCTCTCATTATATATTATAGCTCAGGGTTTTATGACTTAAACATGTTAACATGTTATAACATTAATGTTATACATCATTATAATGCATTATAAGCAAATAATCATCTGCGCTGTTATAAAGGCCTTATTACAATTATAAAGCATTATGAACATTCAAAATGTCATCACAGAGTGCTTCAAGTGATTGACATTTGAAGTTTTCAATCATTGTAATGCATTATAAACAGACAATGACATGAGCAGTTATAACTTATGAAACATGTATTAAAGCCATTCAAATGTGGTTATAACTCTTTGTAGCATTGTAATAAAGCTTTGTAAGCACACTTATAAAGTCAAATACTGCAGTATAAAGCTCATACAGTATAATGAACTATAGATACTTTGTGATAATCACATAGTAACACAACTTTCACTATACATTTAATGCACTTTTTCCTTATAATGTATTATAATGCATGAATTTAGGTTGAGTGTAACCTGTGAATAATTATAAAAGCACCTAAAATATGTATTAGCAATAGTAAACGCATAATAAATGTTTATAATGCCATAAATGAGTGCTTCAAGTAAAGTGATCTTTAATATTATTGTTATAAATTAATTATAAGGTACTACAAACATTTTTGTTGTAAAACAAACTGATTATAAAAGCACAGACACATTATTCAGGGTTCTTGCATGTTTCAGTGAGTTAAATTTAAGACTTCATTAAAGCCTTTTAAGACCATTCTCAGTGAAATTTAAGACCAACATGACAAATTGCCAGAAACATTGTAATGATCCCAGACATTCTCAAAACATTTTATCCGTGTTCTCATTCCGAAATTGTTCGTTTCGATTGCGTGATCAGGGCTTGTATACAGAATTTTGATTGGATGCACGGTTTTCCTAAAAACATCCTTAATCTGGTAATTTTTTCCCTTTAAGAATGAATGGGCAGCAAAAATGCATGCTCATCTACTGTACTTCTGCTGGACCAATTTGCACCATTTCAGATACACTATATCATGACAGACCCCAGAGCACAAATTCACTGTTGTATTGACCTGCACTCATTTATTTCCATCCCTTTTTCATCCTATTGACTTCCATTAATTTTTGCCCATACCAAATCCCAGGCTTCCTTTTGCCCGGCAAAGACCAAAATTGACTAACTACATCAGGGCAGGTAACGGAGCTTTAGTCCAGAGTCATACTGACCCACACTTCTCTTTTTGTCATCTTTTCATCCCTCGTTCCTCCCATTCACTCCCATTCATTTTCACATACATACACTGCAACCACCAGGGATACCATAGCAACACCTTAGCAACCACATCAGATACCATAGCAACACCTTAGCAACCACCATAGATACCATAGCAACTTGAACTATTCTCAAAATAATTAAGAATTTCTGCTTGTTTTTACTCAGAAATTAGGTATAATTTTATGTAAATGAGGTCTGTTGACCCTACAGGCCAAACATAAGTGTAAAATTGGTGGTAATGCATTGGAGTGAAGTTGACTGAAAAGGATTGGGTGATAATTTTATGCTACATGCTTTTAACAGTTATTTTATATTTAAATAAATATTTTATAATATGTAATATATTAATATATCTTTAATGATAAATATTAATATAAATAGTATTCAATAAAGTGGGTCATGACTTAATGACCATGAGGAAATGTGGGTCCAAGGCTAAGACCAGTTGAGAACCCCTGTGTTAGACGACAGGATTAGATTAAAGAAAATGGAGGACTGTGTAAAAGATGTGAAATTCTGGATGTCGTATAAGTTCCTTCTCTTAAATAGTGATAAAATAGAGGTCCTTCTTCTGGGCCCAAAGACCATGAGAAATAAATTATCAGGCTTAAGTTTAAATCTGGATAACTTCACTGTTACACCTGACTCAGTAGCAAAAAATCTTGGTGTCATAATTGACTCAGATTTATCATTTGACCCACACATAACTAAAACTACTAGAACAGCTTTTCTACATCTTCGTAATATTTCCAAGTTAAGAAATGCCTTATCCCTAAAGGATGCAGAAAAATTGGTACATGCGTTCATTACTTCTAGGTTAGATTACTGTGTAATGCACTATTATCAGGATATTCTAGCAGAAACCTAAACATCAGTTAGTTAGTTCAAATTGTAGCAGCCAGGG
This sequence comes from Crenuchus spilurus, assembly GCA_036984385.1. Lineage (NCBI taxonomy): Eukaryota > Metazoa > Chordata > Actinopteri > Characiformes > Crenuchidae > Crenuchus > Crenuchus spilurus. Next base: position 3,568 of record BRDA01084897.1, read on the forward strand.
TTCTTACTAAAACCAGAAAAGTTTATCATATTAGCCCAGTTCTATAAGCACTACACTGGCTTCCAGTTAAATACCGAATCGAATATAAAATTCTTTTACTGACGTATAAAGCTCTACATGGTCTTGTCCCTGATTATTTACAAGACCTTATTTCCTATTATGAACCATCTTGTTTACTTAGATCACAGGATGCTGACTTCTTGATAGTTCGCAGAATTCAGAAATCATCAGCAGGGGGAAGAGTCTCCTCTTATATGCCCCCTCAACTTTAGAATAACCTCCCAGACAATGTTTGGGACTCAGTCACAGTCTCAACATTTAAGACTAGGCTGAAAACATATCTGTTTAGTTTAGCTTTTGGTAATTAATTCTTTACATCAGGGGTAGTCAACTCCAGTCCTGGAGTGCCGGTGTCCAGCACAGTTTGGTGATGTCACTGTTCTGACACTACAATTAAACATGCTAATTGCCCGCTGAGTTGAATCAGGTGTGTTTGATCAGGTAGATCACCAAACTAAACAGAACCGGGACAGGACTGGAGTTGCCTACCCCTGATGTAAAGAATTAATTACCAAAAGCTAAACTAAACAGATATGTTTTCAGCCTATCCCCTTAGGGTTCCAACTCCTGCTTTACATTATAGAAAGGTTGTAAACCCAGGGGTGCACTGGCGTAGGGATTTATAGTGAACTGAGATCCTGGGGCTGTCATACCACTGCTCACGCGATCACTCAGGTTTGTTGACGGTGAGCAGAGGGATGCCAGTGTCTCGGGGAGCTCCCATGCCTGTTTACCTTCTGGCTCTCTCCTTTTAGGTAGGCTGTTCTTGATAGTTCTGCTGGAGTCAATAGCCACACTCTGATATGTCTCATAATCCCCCTGCTCTATAAATCCAAACAGAATTAATTCAATTTTTGTCTTTTTCTGGGTGAGTGATTGACAACTGGTCCAGTCCAAGACTGATGGAAGATTGATTACTATTCTCTGCATGATGCTTCCCTGGATCAGCTGCCCACCAACAACCAACTACTGTGGCCTGCTCCAGATGCCCTACTCTGCTGCCCACATTGGAGTTCATATGGACTTTCTGGCTGTTATTATTGCTACCATTATCATCATCATTCCTGTCCCACTACTGTCACCATATCAGTTCACCTGAACATTACAACAATATCATATGATTATGATTTATCACAAACTTATAATTAGTAGACCAGAGGAAGATGCGTCCCCCATGTGAGTCTGGTTCCTCCCAAGGTTACTTCCTCCAGGTCTGAGGGAGTTTTGCCTTGCCACGGTCACTGTTGGCTTGCTCACCGAGGATTAGGGATTAATTATTTGGTGTTTGTTATTACTAACCCTGTAAAGCTGCTTTGTGACATCAGTTGTAAAAAGCGCTTTTTAAATAAATTTGATTTGATTTGATTTTGACTTAGCAACCACCATGAATACCATAGCAACACCTTAGCAACCACCTCAGATACCATAGCAACACCTTAACAAACACCAGGGATACCATAGCAACACCTTTGCAACCACTGCCAGAAGCCATACCAACACCTGCGCAACATCCTGTGTTTCCTTCAGTCTTTGTATGTTCTTCTCAAGTCATTTGACTTTATTATTTATGCCATTCTCAATTATCAAGAGAGAGAGGTTGAGCGTGCAGGAGAGATTTGTATACAATACTGAGTTCACATGGGTGCAAAATTCTTGCTCACTCAGCACATCTTACTCAGAATTGTGGCACAAACATAATGTCATATCCAATAACACCGAGAAAAGTCGATAGATTTGTCGCTAGTCGCTTTTTTGGGGAAAAAAGTCTGAAAACTCACTAAATATATCAACAAAAGTTGCTAACAGTGTATTCACGGAAGTATTAGCATACAGTTATCATGGGATTTGTAGTTTAATTACAACCACCCACACCAGTAGCTCCCCAGAAACACAGAGAACTACATTTACACCGATACATTTAGTCGATGTTTGGCAGAAGTTAGCCAAACTAACTTCTGATTAGACCACGCTTCTCTGGAATTAAAAGTAAAAATATAAGACTTTAATTCATTTAATTTAAGACCTTGGATGGATATCTGGCCATTTTAAGGCTGTGTAATGCCTTAAATTAAAGTTTAGAATTTTAGACTTTTTAAGACCACGTGGGAACCCTGATTATTGCAATTTTAAAACTTCAATTCCTCTATTTCAAAGATAGCAGACTAAAGCATACAATTATTTTGTACTTTGAGATGAATAATTTCACTCTGTCCAAGCACTGACATGTAGTTCAGTTCAGTTGTAAGACATTTTCAGGCACGCTCATGTGCATTGTATTTTCTGATATAAAACTTAATATGTCAATCACTTTACTTGAAGCACTCTGTGATGACATTTTGAATGTTCATAATGCTTTATAATTGTAATAAGGCCTTTATAACAGTGCAGAACATTATTTGCTTATAATGCATTATAATGAATTATAACATTAATGTCATAACATGTTTATAAGTCATAAAACCCTGAGTTATAATATATAATGAGAGGCTAATGATGCATTATTAGAGTTTATAAGTATGCTTACAAAGCATTATTACCACGTTATAAAGAATTATAAACACATTTATAATGATTTATGAATGCAGGCTTCATAGAAAATGTTACCAAAGGTTCAAGTGAATTACATAATGACAGAGAATGTAGATAAGAATGGTTTAGGTAAAATAACTTACCCTGTTCTCCTGCAGGTCCTCTAGGTCCTGGGGGTCCTGGTAAGGGTTGTGATTCAGGATCTAAAATTGATTCAATAACACATTAGTTGCATTGAGGTTGCTCTGATATTGTATATAAAATCAACAATATGAAGCATTTAGACTGACTTAAGTGGGGTATTCATTGTGTCATAATCAGCCCAATTTTTCAGTTGGAAGCCAAATCACATCACACAGATCATTGACCTTGGAAGTACACAATGTGATATACTCTACCACCAAAATGTGCCCCAACAAACCACATGAACACATTGTCTCCTCTGATTGGTCAGAGCTACACTGATCCGAGTTTAATTACTGTTTTCACACCGGACAAAACAAACCACACCAAAGGAGCAAACAAACCAGAGTTCGTTTTAAATGGACCAAATAGTGTTGGTGTGAAAACACCCTTAGACCTTCCAAAAACCTATTTTCAGATGTGCTGATATATTGTGAAACACTCTAAACATTTCTAGACAAGACTTTTGTGGAATTATCATATCATTATCATATGAATGACAGAGAACATATTTTGTTGGGAAAATATGCACAACTGTCTGACTCATTCTCACAGATGTGTCTCTGCTTATTCAAGCTCCTCTCTTAAAAATCTAAAAATATATTTTGATTCAAGCTATATATATTTGAAAAGTAGACCCTTTATGGTTTCCGGTGTATGTTTAGTTTTGTTTCTAAGATAAAATCTTGCAGAGTTATATAAGTGTTTGTGTGGAATTTTGGTTTTGTTCCCGCAGGCAGGTCTGTCGACAAGGATACAAGCAGCAGTTTATATTTGTTGTATTTATTAGGGCTTGTAGTTAATGTATGGTTATTGTTTTCTGTTGCACTTGTGTTCTGTGTTGCACCCATTCCTGGAGGAATGCTGTTTTGTTTCAATATGTATTGTACTGTATGTAGCTGAAATGAACATAAAAATCTCTTGAACTTGACCTTGAACTATTGAATTCTCTAATGATAAAGACTGAACATAGTCACTGCTTTTTTGAACAATTTAAACTTTAAAAACAAAATATTTCACAGAATCTGACAGAATTTTAACAAGATTTTACTGCCATCATCTCATACAGTCTGATATGGAGCTTTTTTATAAGACCACTGAAATCACACAGACTAAACCTGTTTGAGAGTCTGAGAATGAACCTCTGCAAAAAGATAGTAAACTGTTCTGGAAAGGCCCTGTTATCTTAGCACATCACATTATAAACACAAAGCCTTGGTATGGAATTATGTGCTAGGAAACAAAAAAAGCAGAGGAAGATGCCACCCGCTTGTTATTAAAGGTTTCTGATTGAATCAGTTCAATAAAATAATGCCAGCCTGACCTTATTTCCATTGTAGTCATCATGCTCACCTAGAAGATCAAACACTGGAGGTAAGCCACTCAGATCTTATGCACAGTATTTTAAATGTTTTTGCATTTCACATAGGCCAATCAATAGGAGTGTACCAATTTAGCAACATGCAAAGTAAAGAAAATAGAAACCACTGTAAGGTGATATAAATATGACTGTTCAACAGGATGTCATGCCCCCAGCGGTGGCCGCTCTGTGCTGCCGCTTTCATATGTCATTGTTCACACCCTCTGTTACGTCCTGTCTTATGTGATTGTTCTCACCTGTCCCTCACGTATAAGTAGATTAACTTCCCTATAAGTACTAAGTCTCTGTCGCTCATTGAATGTAAAACCCATGAAGTCAAGTCATGCTTGTGTTTCGCACCCTCGTGCACTGTAAATAAACGTGTTTTGTGTAAAGTTCCCCTACAACCAGTCCATCTGTGTTACAGAATAACCCCAGTGCCTACAGTTGAAGAACCGGTGCCCCGGGCTCAGCATGCAATGGCAGCGATGCCCCCGGATCAGTGTGCAACAGTGGCAACGCCCCCGGCTCAGCGTGCAATGGCGGCAACGCCCCCGGCTCAGTGTCCAACAGTGGCGACGCCCCTGGCTAAGCGTGCAACAGTGGCGATGCCCCTGGCTCAGCACTGCACGCCCCAGTCAGCTCCAGAGGCTGCATAGACGTGCCAGCCTGCAGCTCAGACAATCTCCTCCTCTCCCATCATGGCGGAAGCTCCGCCCCCTGCTCACGTTGGAGCAGAAGCTCTGCCCTCTACCCCTGTCTTTGCAGAAGCTCCGCCCCCTGGCGTCATGGAGGTTCTGCCCCCTGTTGTCACGGCGAGGAAGCACAACATTCCTCTTTGTGCTGGAGCAGCAAGAAGCGCTGCTCAAACTTTGGTGGTGTCGCCAGACGCCCCTCTTTGCGCCACGGCAGCTAGGAGAGCTGCCCCTTCCTGTCCAGCGGTCACACTGGCTCCCTCATGTCCTACAGCAGCAAAAAGGGCTGTTCCTACCTCTTGGGAGGCCCCAGTCACCGGTCCTTCCTTCACTCTGGCCACATGGGCCGCCCCCCCTTGTCACTCAGGCAGCATAGACTGCTCCTCCATTTCCTCTGCACAGCCCTTCAACCCATCATGGCCCATAGCCCCGGACGTGGCTATGGGTCCACTATGGACCCATGGTTATTGGGACTGTGTTCCGCACGTGTTCCATCCAGTGCCATGCGGACATTAAAATGATTTCTACAGAGACATTTGGGATGGGCTGTGCCCTTCTTGTTATAATAGTGTTTACGTTATTCTGTTGTCTGTATGCCAAATGTCTGTGTGAAATTTCTTTTGGTTGGTTTTCTCTCCTGTTCTGTCTGTCTGTCTCTCTCTCTCGTTCTGTCTCTCTCTCTCTCTCTTGTTCTGTCTGTCTCTCTCAGCGGTTGTCCGTTGATTGGTTCTGAGTTAGATATAAGATGCGGGGCTATTGAGAAAAGACCCGAGGTGATAGCCCTGTAGCCCGGCCGTAGTACTGCCCCTACTCAGCAGCAAAACAAACACACCCCTCCCTTCAGTGCTCCTTCAGAAGCCTCTCCCACAAAATTAATACATGTGCATTGCCAATGTAACAACACTAGGCTTACAGACCACAAGAATTACAGAGATAACAACGTCATGGCAAGTAATTAGCATGGTTAGCATTAGCTAACTTGTGGGTTAGTAAATAGTTGCTACAATTGCTGCTGCTAAACAAGCCAGTTGTGATTATCTATCACAAACATTCAAAAACAATGCTGAGCTTTTTGTATGAAACAGAACAAATCAGTGTTTCCCCCCTTTTAAGCAGGAATACAGCATCCTCATCCCTTTTATGGCTTTTCAATGCTTGGAGGTCCCTCCACAATTTAATTAGTTGTTTTTAGCCTGATTATTACCTCTAAATTGCCCATTTTCTTTCTTTCTTTCCCATTTTTTTTGGAATGTATTAAAGGCCTAAAATGCAGGAATGGTTGTATATTAACACATACAGATGAAGTTCCCTAGACCAGGGGTTCTCAACTGGTCTTAGCCCGGGACCCACATTTCCTCATGGTCATTAAGTCAAGACCCACTTTATAGAATACATCCCAAATAAATTTATTTTTGAAAAATAGCCTTGAGATTTCGGGGGGACAAAACCGGCGGGGCAGGGTGCTGGAACATAAATTAATATTATGAGTTACATTACTATTATTAAACTAACTAATAACTATTATTTTTTTTACAATACATTACTTACAAATTATGATTTATATTTTACTTTTTACTGTAAATAATATACTAATAATCACTATTAAGTGTTATTAATAATAAAATTATAAAATGTATATTCATCATTAAAGATATATTAATATATTACATATTATTATTCAATATTTATTTAATGATAATATAACTTGTATTTATTTAAATATAATATAACTGTTAAAAGCATGTAGCATAAAATTAGCACCCAATCCTTTTCAGTCTACTTCACTCCAATGCATTATCACCAATTTTACACTTATGTTTGGCCTGTATGGTCAACAGACCACATTTACATAAAATTATACCTAATTTCTGAGTAAAAATTCTTATTTTGACAATCGTTTAACTTAGAGGCTTGTAAATGGACGGCTTATAACAGACTGGTAGCCGCACGGACACAGTGGAGTGACAGCGGGGACAGCCGCGTTTGCAAGAAACGGGAGAGCCAATGGATGTGCTTGAAATTTGCTTCAGATTGAGCGGCTTGGATTTCTGCTGATTCTAATGCTCGACTCGTCTCCTTTTAACAGCGTAACATTGTTTTTGGAAGGTAAAAACTACAGGGGACCAAAACTGCCTTTTTAAAAAGCAAAAATGTTCTGTCACACCCCAAATCACATCCATGCCTTCAGGTCATGAAGCCCTCTTTTTAAAAAGCTCTACCGGCTTGGCTTTACATGTTTCGTTTGTAAATGTCGCAATACTTTGGATGTTTTCATGCGCAGCACTTCATTACAAATAACACACTGAGGTTTCTGTCTGTGTTTGTCCTCAATAAACGAAAATCCACATTTCACATGCTCCAGGTTACATTTGCGTTTTGCCATCTTGCAAACGGGCAAATATAACTTGGAACACTTGAAATGTGTATTAACGGGCAACCGGCAAACAAATGGTGGTTACCATGGAAACGAGTATGCTGCGCTTGTCTTCAAGATAAACAACGAGTACATCATCAGATAAGCTTTAATTATTTTACATTTTTAATTGTATTTAAATGTATTTATTTCAAACTGTCCGCGACCCACCCACCAGTTGAGAATCACTGCCCTAGGCAAAACATTACTATAATTAAATAAAGAAACACTGCATTTTAATGTCCCAACCTTTTCTGATTCTAGGTTGTAAATAAACCTGTTAGCTCTTGAGAAGGGCACCAGCATACAGCTGGTTCACTATGAACATTGGGGGTAAAATCTGTTAAACAAATAAATTTAAAGGACTAGAAACAGGGGTGTGGTAGTGGAAACAGGGGACAGGGGAAAAGTGGGACTGAGTTACCAGGGCCCCAAGTGGGGCGAGGGCCCTTGAGGAGTCTGGAATTTTATTTTCCTTTAAATATTAAAGGAAATAATATTTGATAATAAGGGCGAGAGGCCCTGGGCACTGCCTGTCCATAAGGCCCAGAATTTGGTGCCACACCCCTGACTAGAGAAATACAGTATGCTTGACTTTTAGTGAATTGAACAAACCTGTATGTACATTCAATGGCATTTGTTCTTTCTCTTATCTTACCAGCCTCAATCCAGGGAGTGAGATCTATATCCACAATGCTGTTGCAGTCAACAAATTCTGCAGGGTTGGCTGTTAAGCGAAAAGGGTCTTCAGGTATTTTCTTCATACCTGTGTTGTCACAGATTATGCGAGCCAGAGACATAGAGGCTAATGAGGCTCTCTGCCTCTTTGTGAAAACTCTATGATTCTCCCACCAGAGCCTGGATGGAGACATTTAAATGACTATTTATATAT
>BRDA01084900.1:0-10800 GCA_036984385.1 Crenuchus spilurus
ATGATAACTGAAGCAATATGTTCCATAGGAAATAATGTAAATCCAATTAATCTGTTCCAGACACTCCAAAATATTAACAAAACACATTTTATATAGAATAACTGTAGTCTTACATACAGAACACAATGAGAAATAAATACTAAAGACTAATGAAATGAATAAATGAACATTTAACATCACTCTTACAGGTTTACTCTCTGTTACACACTAGTTTTCAGGTGGTAGCGCTGTGCGCCGTCGCTTTAGTGTGACATGATTCAGTCACATGGGCACGCTGATGAAAATCAGGTGGAAGAACGATAACTGGGACAAAATTTAGACAAAAAAATCACTAATAACCAAATTGTACGATAACCAAGGCAAACAATAATTAAGGTTCCACTGTAATTTTGATTGCAAGTTGTCCATAAGTGCCCTTGTTATAATTATATTTACATTGTAAAATGACTTAAATTATAGGCGGTCCCCGGGTTACGTCGTCCCCGAGTTACGATGTTTCGTGGTTACAACACATCTCCCATTTACTGTATAAAGCCTTGTTTCGTGTTTGGTGTGCGCAGCGGAAGAATACACGGTTACGCGGCTGTTTCCTTTCATTATTAAACGTATTTTATGTGTTTTTTGATAATTACTGTGTTAGGATAGGATAAGTGCTTACAGTATGTTATTTATGTACAGTATGTACGTATGTTCTGACTTACATGAAATTCGGTTTACGACGCAATGTAGGAACGGCTCAACGTCTCAACGTAAATTGAGGACCGCCTGTATTGTAGTACATTTCTACTTTTCACACTAGTGCTGCTTTCTTTAAAATCAAGCAGAATCAATGTGTCGTGCATCAGATAGCATTTTAAGTGAGCTGTGTTCTTTGACAGAATGTGTTTGGTGTTGTTTCTGACTATGCATGTCTACCTGCGGAAATTCACTGGCTCTGATCAAAGCTTCACAAGTCAGAAAAGGACAAACACCGAGACTTTACCTGTGATGGTATGACAAAATCTCACCACATAATCTGGTATGCAATAAATCAGGACTCTTGCTGATTTCATATCTCTGATTTTATGCTTCATGAGTCAAAATCAAACTTACCTACATAATCAGTCCTAAATGCCAAAAACCACACACCCACACTAGTGTGGTCAAGGGTATGCATGATTTTTTTTCTTTCCTCCAACTCTTTCATTTGATGCTATACTACTGTGTAAAAGTAAAAGTGTCATTTTTGATCAATAAAACTTGATATTTGAGGTTCTGCTCAATCAAACTAAATCAGGGCAATGCGCAATATACTGTTATCCGATTTATATTCTTCTTCTTCATCTTCCACCGGATTTTTGTCCCGCTTCTTGTCCCGCAGTTTTCGAGATATCGACACTGTTCCAACTCCAGATTGTTCAGTCCAATTGTTTGATCCGGGCTTGTATACAGAATTTTGATCGGATGCATGGTTTTCCTAAAAACGTGGGCATCTGGGAATTTTTTCCCATTAAGAATGAATGAGGAGCAAAAATGCATGCTCATCTACTGTACTTGTGCTTGACCGATTCGCACCGTTTCACATACACTATATTAGGGCAGGCCCCTGAGCACAAATTCGCTGTTGTTTTGACCCGCATTCATTTATTTGTCATTTTATTTCCATCCCTTTTTCCATCCCATTGACTTCCATTCATTTTCACCCATACCAAATTTCAGGCTTCCTTTTGCCCAACAACCACCAAAATTGATATACTACATCAGGGCAAGTAACGAAGCTCTAGTCCAGAGCCATACTGACCCACACTTCTCTTTTTGTCATCTTTTCATTCCTTGTTCCTCCCTTTGGCTTCCATTCATTTTCACGTGCACTTAAGCCACAGAGTTTGTATCCCAACAGCCACAAAAAAATTGATGTACTCCATCAGGGCAGGTAACAGAGCTCTAGTCCACAGCCATACTGACCCACACTCCTCTTTTTGTCATCTTTTCATCCCTCGTTCCTCCCATTCACTCCCATTCATTTTCACATACACTTAAGCCAGAGTTTCTGTGTCCTGACAGCCAAGTAAATTGATGTACTCCATCAGGGCAGGTAACAGAGCTCTAGTGCAGAGCCATACTGACCCACACTTCTCTTTTTGTCATCTTTTCATCTCTCGGTCCTACCATTGACTCCCATTCATTTTCACATACACACATGGCAACCACCTTAGCAACCAGCAACGCCTTAGCAACCACAATGAATACAATAGCAACAGCTTAGCAACCACATCAGATACCTTAACAACACCTTAGCAACCACCTTGGATACCATAGCATCACCTTAGCAACCACATCAGATACCATAGCAACAGCTTAGCAACCACCTCAGATTCCATAGCAACAGCTTAGCAACCACCTCAGATACCATAGCAACGCCTTAGCAACCACCTCAGATACCATAGCAACAGCTTAGCACCCACCTCGGATACCATGGCAACAGCTTAGCAACCACCTCAGATACCATAGCAATAACTTAGCAACCACCTCAGGTACCATAGCAACAGCTTAGCAACCACCTCAGGTACCATAGGAACAGCTTAGCAACCACCTCAGATACCATAGCAACACCTTAGCAACCACCATGGATACCAAAGCAACAACTTAGCAACCACCTCAGATACCATAGCAACAGCTTAGCAACCACCATGGATACCAAAGCAACAGCTTAGCAACCACCTCAGATCCCATAGCAACACCTTAGCAACCACCTCAGGTTCCATAGCAACAGCTTAGCAACCACCATGAATACCATAGTAACACCTTAGCAACCACCTCAGATACCTTAGCAACAGCTTAGCAACCACCATGGATACCATAGCAACACCTTAGATACCATAGCAACAGCTTAGCAACCACCTCAGGTACCATAGCGACAGCTTAGCAACCACCACAAATACCATAGCAACAGCTTAGCAACCACCATGGATACCATAGCAACAGCTTAGCAACCACCTCAGATTCCATAGCAACAGCTTAGCAACCACCAGGGATACCATATCAACACCTTAGCAACCACCAGGGATACCATAGCAACACCTTGGCAACCACCTCAGATACCATAGCAACACCTTAACAACCACCATGGATACCATACCAACACCTTAGAAACCACCTCAGTAACCATAGTAACTGACTTTTTCTGTTTTTATGCTTTAATATTAAATATTCATTACATCTCACATGTTGAATTACAGAACAAGTGTTTGTAATGCTGTTGATGACTCACATACTCAGTCAGTCACAGTGAGTCTGCAGTTATACTCAACATTTAATAAAATGGTTTGTTGTCTGTACTGTTTATGATGTCTGTATAAACTGCTAATAATCACTTATATGAGACACTTTGCTTGTAGTGAGCCCAAATACCCTAAATATTAAGTCATTATCAAAACATTTTCACCACATTGTTAATTCCAGCGCTAGATTAAAATAAGAGGGTGGGAGTTTGATTTTTTGGAAGTTGGAAATTTTAAACCACCCTAACCCTACACAGTGCACTTAATTGATGGGCAATATCTCAAATCGCAAATTAATGAAAATAATAAAATTAATAAACAAATGAATAATATTAAGTTTATCTTTGACATTTCAATTGATGGTTGGCTGTCAACATGAATCCAACAAAAAAGAAAAAGAAAATAAATCATATAGGAAATAAAAATAAACCTTTTCAGCTCACAGACCCTTCAATGTCTGAAATGATATCTGAACTGAAATTCTTTTTAATGGCCAAATCCATGAAAACATTCTGTAAGTAATTACATATCAAATGGTACCTAATCATATCAAAAAGGTACATTTTAATTTATTAAATAAATAAGGTGATTAGGAATCTGGTTTTGTGACTGGAAGGTCGTTGGTTTGATCCCCCAGCAGGTCATGACTGAAGTGCCTTTGAGCAAGGCACCAAACCCCCAACTGGACAGTGTTATGAACATCAGTATGCTGATGGGTTTCAAATAAATCTTATTTGAAAGCAGTGGTTGTTTATTACCATTCACAGTGTAGGTAGCCATATTGATTTGACTTCATATGCTGAGTTCAGAGTGAAAATTTTCCCTTATTAGTCCCACAGTAGGGAAACTGCATTTTTATCCATCCATGCAGTGAAACATGCCAAAACTAGCAGTTGGAAGCCCTATCAATGGTGCCTGGGGGAGCAGTTGCGGGTTAGGTGCCTTTGCTTTGAGAAGTTAAATACATACAGGAAGTCAAAGTTATCAGTCATATCACACAAAAGTGATGCATTTACTAGCTCCAACCATCCAGTCCTAATATGTCAAACACAATATAACACTTCACTTTCAGCTCATGAATAATATGTTGAAACAGGCGTTTTAATTAAGTAGAATGATCTGTTGATACTGTTGACCTCCAAGACTTCTGTTGGAAGCATCCCAATTGCAATGAATCCCATGTGCTGCAGTGGTGGAGCTATGCTTTAACAAACAGTTTTCGGATGTTACATTTGAATATGAGGATAAAAATCCAATACCTTTTATCCATTTCATGCAGTGAGTATGTTTCTCTCAAACTGGAATCTTAATGTATTTATGCTGGACACATCATTTACATTCATTCTCTCTTGATTGGTAGATCTTCCATTCTGCTGCCTCTCACTTTTATTCCTGTCTGGGGGCCTACCTGAAAAGGAAGGGGGTGCCCCACCTGGCCCAGGGGTGCTAGATAAAAGAAATGTAAAAAATATGCTAAATGTAGTACCTATAGGACTACGATTGGGATATGGTATGCATGGTTAGAGCTTTCAACCTCAGTTCCTGCTGACTTTCTTTTATTATACATCATCTTGATGCATCTGGACAAATCATCAGTGATGTTTTGGCTCATTGAGTGTTTTGGGTCTTTCAACAATCAGACACCCTCACTCAGAGAGCCAGCTGGGGTTGGTCAAGTCCTGGCCTATGTCCAGGTAGCACTACCGCACTCACTGCTCTCCTCTCCAGATCATCAGTCACGTTGAAGCAACTTCTGCTGCCTTTGTGGCCAACTTGAGGTCCCTTTGAATACTGACTCATTTGACATTGTGACTTGCAGTGTAAAGTCAGTGATTATCCATCAGCCGAAGGCTATGATGACCCATTAGATATGCACTTATAATTCATAGTGCACCGATTATAGAGAAAAATGGCTATGGATATCACCTACCCTATACTTTTTTTACATACTGTAAGCCTGCCATATCATGACTGATTCAACTCAGTTAAGTCTTATTTACTTTAATTAGCTGATTAGCTGGATTAAGTTTGTTGGCAGCATTGAAAACAGTAATATATGCAAAGCAAGGGACACTCCAAGACTAGGGTAGTCACTGCTTTACAAGAACTCTATATTAAATGTTAAACTTTTATCACTATGTTGGGTAGAACTGGAGAAAAGCTCTTTCTAGTGGCAAAGAAGCTTTCATAGCAATCTATTTACAGTAGCACTGTTGCTCTCGACTCTTTTTCCATTTCAGTCTAATCATCAGGGCTTGTCCTTGTAGGATTTCTGGGCTGAACTGGTTAGAAGGGAAGTCTGGGCTGAGCTAAGAGCTATGTAGATAATCACTTGCACTTCTGGTTTTGAGAGGCCATAAAAACGGCACGTCAAGGCTGTCCCGCCCCAGCCCTAAAAGATGGCGACGTCCTGTGATTTCCCAGATTCCCCTGCTGGTGCGGCTGACCTGGGAAGAGGGGCTGATGATTAGGCGGCTGGGCAGTGGTGTAATTGAGGAGGAGCACACCTGGTCTTTAATAGCCCACTCACCTGGTTCAACAGTCCCATCTCTCTACCTGCCCCCTCCACTCTCACTGTGGGATTGGCAGCCAGTGATGCAGGGATATTAGTGAGGCTTTTAAAGCACCTATAAAAGTAACAAGTCTGCACTTCTGACAAGTGACTCCTCTACGGACAGGCGATTACTGCTAGCGCTGTTTGATACTCTTCTGGACCACACTATTTAATCTGATTCCAACGATTACACAATAGTTTTTTATTTATCCAAGATAAAGGCTCACAATATCTACAAAAACTTTTGACTTATGTAAAGCTGGATATTTAGGTCTGTTGACGCCAAGTGGTGAATTCACTGCTCATGATGAGTGATTTTCTCTTAAGTTCAAGTCTGTGCTGTTCTGTTAGATTTACATACTTCTTGTTGAGGTTGCCTGTGGGACCAGATCCATGATGTGCTCAGATGTGAAGTCTGTTCTAGCCCTTTGGAGGAGTTTGTTAAATACTAGAATCTGTCCGATTAATCACTCTTAATTTGATGTACTACAAAGCCAGGCTAATTAACGAATAATTAGCAAACGACAGAGAATAGCTAGAAATTGGGCTTATTAGCATTACATTAATTGCTTTGTTTTATAATACCCAGCTGGCTAATTGTTCAATAATTGGAGCATTCAAAATGACATCTTTAAGAGCCAGAATGCAGCACTGCAGAGCGCAGCGGTGATTCAGGATGTTGTTTATACTGATCCTGAGCAACCTCCACCAAAGTGTAGGTCACAAAAAAAACAGTTTACCTTCAGTGAATGTGGTTTAAACTGGGTATTTGTTTTCTCTTTCTGTTCAAGTAATTAGGGAACTTTTACTCTAATTCAGACCTCTGTACACACCCGTGGGCTACAACGTCTTCATCATTTAAGTCCTTTCCACGCTGTTGCAAATGAACGCGTCAAACATTCACAATTAGCCTTTAAAATGAGCAGTTTGTATTCTCCGTACACTCACAGACATAGTCTGATGTGACAGGTAGAGGGGCCATCCTTCAGGATCCTCTGTCATCCGGCTCCTGCGAAAGCTCGCTTTTACATCTCCATTAAGACAGGGATAACATCTTAAATGGGCATGTCTCACCCTTAACCCCTGGGGCATGTTCCAGGATCTGGGGGTTTGGTGAGGTCACGCTGGCCTTGGGCTGGCTGAGGGCTACAAAGGAGCTGGATGCATCACCGTAAATGCTAGCTCAGAGGTTGTAACTAGCCGCGGGAGAGTCAATGCTGCATGAGAAAGCCTGGGCCCTGGAGCCCCCGGCCAAGGAAATAAATAGTAATTGCGAAACAATGGTTAAAAGGCTCCTTGAAATGAGCGAGTAGAATGTTCTTTTGTTTCACCGCTGCGGCCACAGGGGTGCCATGCTCTCAACTCGACTCTGGATGAGATGAAAAGATGCATGTGAATAATCCAATCTGAATAATGCTTAATTATAATCACTCCTGAAGGGAAGATATGGCTAGGATTATGGAAATTACCTATGAGAATAGTGAACAGTCAAAAGGGGCTTTTTAATTAAAAACGGAATGTCGAACACGGCTGGAAAAAAAAGCAGTTCTTAGGGCTGAGTAATGCTAACAACAGATCAAACCACTGGACTTCTCCTTTCAGCAATTAGACGTGCATTCAGACACAACAGCATGAGCTTTAAAAGTGAGCGCACTACAGCAGATGCACTTCAATGTGTCTCATTTGAATAAGCAGAGGTAGAAATCTCACACTTATCTTAACATGACACCTAGCTTCAGGGCTTTTCTTTGGATGAGAACACAAACATGCACGTGCAGACAGAAGCACACACACTTCTGAATAATTCAATTAGATGTGAGTTGAGGCTGGAAGGAGCACAGAGTTGTGAGTGTGTTTGTCATGCTCTATAAACCCACCTGGCGCGGAGGATGAGGGGACCCGGCAAGAAACAAAAAAGAGGGAAGAACCTGTGTGAGGGGGTGGATGGGATGATATGCTGCTACACTGTCAGAAGAAGAGGTACTGTACGGTTATTATTCACCACAAAGCATGTCAATTCAAACCAAGAAGAAGTTTATTTGTATCTTTTCATATTTTTGTACAACACTAATACAAGTCTGGAGTCAGGACAGGGTGAGTGGAGTCAATACAACTTTAAATAAATAAAACACATTCTGGCACAATTATAGGCGTTTGTAGTGGCGACTGGTGAAAAATATTTTAGCCATATTCAGTTTCCACAACCATCCCATTATTATTTAACACAAACTGCAGGATAGCAGAGCTCTGTGAAAAAGTCACTAACTATGTAACTGGCATTAAAACATCAGCAGACTAATAGTTAATGAAAACTGTCATTAGTTGCATATAAATAAAGATATAAACTACAGTATGTACTCCATTAAATTACCAAATGAGTCTGGAAACATACACAATAAAATGAGTAAAAACACTATTAAGACTAAATATTAGACATTTCTAGTCTGTATTACATGTTAATGTTAGATTTAGCTAAAACCACTGACTGACTCTGTTGTGGTGATAAATGAAGCCCTTTAGGCAACAGATTGAAGGACACTGATTGGCTACATTTCTGTTGCTATGTGAATATCTTGTGTCAGCAGGTCAGTGATTGGCTGCTGCTTCTCGGACTGACTGATATTTCTTTCATCTCAGAAGAGAGAGAGAGAATAAAACAGGAAGCTCTATTTTCTCACAATATATTTGAGATATTACATATTTT
This sequence comes from Crenuchus spilurus, assembly GCA_036984385.1. Classification (NCBI taxonomy): domain Eukaryota; kingdom Metazoa; phylum Chordata; class Actinopteri; order Characiformes; family Crenuchidae; genus Crenuchus; species Crenuchus spilurus. Next base: position 8,519 of record BRDA01084900.1, read on the forward strand.
GCACATACATCCTTAAATATGTAGGTAATGATTTTTAAAATAGTTTATTTAAAAAAGAAAAAGGAAGAAACTATGTTCACCATGGAGGGTGGCACCCTAGCTGCAGCCTCGTATTTAGATAGGCCATTTTATGCTTTGTAGATGCTTACCATGAATTTACACTCTATCTACTGTAAATAAAAAATACTAAACTTATTAAACAAGCTGAAAACAAGCTTTAGTGTTTACTACAATAACATAAAAATCTAATTAAGAATACTGAATCCCAGCAGATCAGTTCCAAACAGCATCCCTCTACCTCAGGAGTGAGATATCTCAGATGTGCATGTGTTTACATTGGCTACATAGCTGCCTTATGGGCTGTAACTCAAATTTTTAAATAACAAACATTAAAGGAGAACTGAGTAAAAAAGTTACATGGAAAAAACAAGATTATATTTAAAATGAAATATAATGTCAATAGGTTACAGCTATTTATGTACCTAGTTAAGTGTTGTAAGTGTACTTACAATGCCAAGCCTTAGTAACTGTAACTGTGATGGTCATCTTACACAGTGTACCAACTGTTTCAGACTACACTACATCACTGGCATTGCAGGCTTGCTCGCCAAATGACCCTTATAGAGGTGGTCCAAGGTGTCGCAGTGCAGTCCTGTTTGCAGCCACAGGCACAGCGGCCCATTACACAGGCTAATTAGCAGCTCCACCACTGAGGAGCCAAATGAGAGCGTTTAGGAAAGATACTACCACACCACTGTGCCAGCATCAAAAGCTGGGTTTCTTTACTCGGAGTCATTTCTCTGTCTTCCTCTGCCAAGATATGACCCAGTGCTAATACAACAAGTGTTCCATTTTGATCTTATGTTTACACAATGACAGTTTAAAATCTCAACATCATAAAGCAACACTGTGTTTAGGTTTTACAAAGTGCCTACAGACAAACCAGCAGCAGCATCCAGTGGCTCATACCTGAGACCTCATTCACTGCAGGTTGAATTAAACAAACACCAGTTCTTATTTGATGAAGAATTCAAGTATAAAACAAATTGTAACAGATTTCAGCATGACTTGATGTTTTGTGCATATTTGTGGTAAATTCATAAATGACTTAATTTACAAATAAATACATTTAAGAATGTTTTGTGTGAACAAAAAGCACAGAAATGAAATATATCATAAACACAGATGCATTAACAGTGTAGTAAACCCTAGACGTGTAGAAAGTGTGCTGCTGTCCTCTGGTGGCCAAAAGAGACAATGCAAACAGTCATTTCGGTAACTGTAACAGTAATCCTCACATTTTAGTTCCACGTTCCCGTAGTTGTTACATAAAGAGATATAATATAAAATAACTGTAAACATGTGATTAACTAAAAAAAACATTACAGTTGATGGCAAATTACTTATTTTTCTTTGTCGCCTTCCCTTCTGGTTCCTTCTTTTGACTCTTTCCAGGTTTCTTCTTTCCTTTGCTCAGCTGCACTGCTTCCTCAAACTCCTTAGCAGCCCGTGCTCGTCTTTTGCCCAGTGGAGTCCGGCTATACCAGGCCTGCCAGGGCACAATAATACTCTTACCAGCTAATCAATTTTACACACCGACATTGTAGCTGCTATTTATGTTTTGGACCTTTCAAAACACAGAGGTTTAGCTACAGCTTCTACAGATATGGCCACAAGATGAAATGTAACAATGCTATTGTATGTGTACTTAAACAAGTACTGTAGATACAATATTTAGCAAATATTTCTTGAAATTCACCTTGAAAACTTTATCATACAAGCAACCATCATCCATTGAGTTGTGTAAATAATTCACATATTATTTTAATAATCCTTTCTATAGCACTCATAAGCCAAAACATTATGACCATCTGCCTAATATGTTGTTGGTTCTCAGCAAACCTCTTAAGCTCTCCTGTGGTATTTGGCTCCAAAACCTAGCAGCAAAGTCTGTAAATCCTGAAGATGGGCTTGTTATAGCTTCTTTCCTTGGACAACCATAAGTACTCACCACTGCTGACCAAGAGTACCCCACATACTTGGCTATCTCCATGATGCTCCAAACCAGCAGTAGCCATAATAATGTGACTCTTGATAAACTGGCTTACAGCGCCCTCCATAATTATTGGCACCCCTGTTTAAGAAGTGAATCTTGGCTTCTAATAAATTCTTTTTTTAAAATAATAAAGCTTGATTTTGTGCCTTGTGAACCATTTTTGAGTAGATTTGTCCACATGTTTAGGGTCATTATCTTGCTGAAAGACCCAGTGATGACCCATCTT
>BRDA01084903.1:0-23167 GCA_036984385.1 Crenuchus spilurus
AGTTTATGACTACACCAAATATCACACCATGGATGAGGTAACTATATATATATTTATATCATTTATTCAATTATGAACATACCACACATGAGGAAAACTCTGTTGTTTTATTGTTGTGCTGTTTATGCCAGGTTCACACTACACAAGTCTTTCAGTTGGTGTGGCTTTCACACTACAGTACTGGTTGGCGACATGAGGTCACAAATTACAAGTTTTTTTGTCCTGGCTGCTCTCAAAAAACACATTTTGTCATGAGAAGAGGACAGTACAGCTGGCACAACGCATGCAGGATATTAAAGAGGGCAGTTATCACACTAAGCCCAAGGAGGGAAAAGATGAGTGCAGGTTAAAAAGCACAATTCTTTATTAAAGATTTATCAGGATATAGATATTACAGACAGTGGTAGAAACACCAACAATGGCTGTAACTCAAACAATGATAGCCTAGCAACTCTCAGCACAGATAGCCTAGTAACCCTAAGCAAGATAGCAAAGTAACCCTAAGTAAAATAGCAAAAAGGAAGAAATGATCAAAATGACCTGAGAACAGAAGGGCAAAGACAGACTAAGACACTTGCGGACTTGACAAGTACGAACTTCCCAAGTATGGGGAATTATTTTGCATTTGGAACACCAGCGTATTTGATGACGTCACAGCCCAGCCTGCACTCAACCAGCTGATGTAGCCAGTTAAAAATTTTTTTTAATTTTGAGTTGTGTATTCACTGAAAAATTATGAATAAAAATAATTTTATAATAATAATGGCCATTGCTATGGTATCTGAGGTGGTTGCTAAGCTGTTGCTATGGTACCCGAGGTGGTTGCTAAGCTCTTGCTGTGGTATCTGAGGTGGTTCCTAAGGTGTTGCTATGATATCCATGGTGGTTGCTAAGCTATTGCTATGGTATCTGAGGTTGTTGCTAAGCTGTTGCTATGGTATCCGAGGTGGTTGCCATGTCTCTATGTGAAAATGAATGGGAGGAACGGGGGATGAAAAGATGACAAAAAGAGAAGTGCGGGTCAGTATGTCTCTGCATTAGAGCTCTGTTACCTGCCATGATGGAGTACATTAATTTTGGTGGCTGTTGGGACACAGAAACTCTGTGGCTTGAGTGTATGTGAAAATGAATGGATGCCAATGCAATGAATGAAGGATGAAAAGATGACAAAAAGAGGAGTGCGGGTCAGTATGGCTCTGGACTAGAGCTTCGTTACTTGCCATGATGTAGTATATCAATTTTGGTGGTTATCGGGCAAAAGGAAGCCTGGAATTTGGTAAGTGTGAAAATGAATAGGAGTCAATGGGACGAAAAAGGGATGGAAATAAAATGACAAATAAACGAGTGCGGGTCAAAACAACAGTGAATTTGTGCTCAGGGGCCTGCCCTGATATAGTGTATCCGAAACAGTGCTAATCAGTCAAGCAGAAGTACAGTAAATGAGCATGCATTTTTGCTCCCCATTCATTCTTAATGGGAAAAAATTCCCAGATTAAGGAAGTTTTTTGGAAAACTGTGCATCCGATCAAAATTCTGTATACAAGCCCAGATCACGCAATCGGCCCGAACAATCTGGAGTTGGAACGGTGTCAACATCTCAAAAACTGACTGAAACTCAGATATTCAGCATGTCAAATATTTCCCGGACATCTGCGACTTTTCGCTGATCAATTGGCGACGGCTCAGCGAGCTGCTTTCAGGAGTTCACACTACACAACTGAGGGTGCACCAAGTCATCCCCGACTTGTCTCAGAGCAGAGCAATCTACAAAAACTGGCAACTGGAAAACTGGACTAAAATGATGTAGTGTAAACTTCTTCTACAGATTTCAGGCTGGATGGAGCAGATGGAGAAAGATCACCCTGATGTTGTTTCCAGAATGATCTATGGCACAACATATGAAAAGAGGAACATCAGCCTGCTGAAGGTAACTTACCCAAGCACTTTGCTGAGTATTTTAACCCCTTTTCAATATAATTCTTAAAGTACAGGTCCATTAGAGTTTGAATAAAAGTTATTTTATACATTTAAAATTGTCTATGACATTTCCATATTGATCTGAGAATTTCTAGTAAGAACTGCCACTCAAAATTATCTTCTGGATTTGACCATCCAGAGGACTTCTCAAAACCCACTCAAGATCTTAAGGTTTCACAGGCTAGTTAATGTGGTTTAGGACAAAGTATGACTCACTGTATAGTATAAAAATGAATAAAACCTCACTGCTACAGGAATCTTCTTCATACAGCAGCAGGGCTGGTGGAAGATTTATCTTGGATCAGATTCCATCATATTTATGACAGTCATCAAAACTGATTCTAGATCAGCACTTGCCTGAGTCAGTTGCCTGAGTCAGTTGACAAAGATTGTATAAATTTTTATTGTTCACAGTAAGTGATACTGTGTCTTAAACCACAATGATTAGTCTGTGAGATCTTAATTAAGATCTGAATGAGGTCTGAGTGGGTTAAGTGAAGTTCTGATCATACATTTTGACTAAAATAACTGGCGTAATTGAGGTGACTTTTGCATTCTAGTGTTTGATTGCAGTGATAGTCTCACAGTTCCAGTTCTAAACTAAAAAAGTAAAATTCTTAATGGACTCCAGACATGTTTGACTAATTAACTACATATAGGTTTAGTGGAAAAATGTATAAATATGATTTTTGATACTTATGTTACTTTGTCTAGTCATTAGTTGCTTGCACTTGTGTGATAGGTGTAATGACTGCGGCTTTGTCTACAGATTGGTTTAAACAACACCATGTCAAAGAAGGCAATTTGGATGGACTGTGGCATCCATAGTAATGAATGGATTTCTCCAGCTTTCTGTCAGTACTTTGTGAAAGAGGTGAATCTCTGCTGTCATGGACCAAAAAGCAAATGAGACCACATTAACTGCTTCCTTTGATTAAATCATAATTACTTACTTTGTCTACCTTTGTACATAAACAGATCCTGGGCTTGTACACGACAGACCCCAAAATGGGTGAGATATTTAAAAATTTGGACTTCTACATCACTCCAGTGCTAAACATGGATGGATATGTGTACGCCTGGACAGACAATACTGTACGTTCATTATTTTTTATGACCTATTTGTAAAAAGAGGTCTAAAGTGTTTTTATTTATTGCATGTTCAAGATTGTCACTCGAGGGTCATCAAAAAAGTAGTACAGTTTTAAGTGTATACCGAGAGGAAAGACAAATTCTAAAAGGAGATCTTTATATCTCAGCACTTTCTCATAGACAATAGTGAGATCAGATGGGAACGCAAAGGAGACTTCAACTTAAGTCTCACTTCTGCTGCTCATATAATGTCATGTCTCCTTTTGAGTTTCAGTGTATATCTCAATACAGCCTCACTTTGCGCTTAGATTTTCTCAGATAATAACACTCATGTTAAAGACATGAATCTCAACATGAACTTAAGTTTTTGCTGACTTCTCTGAATTTAATACAGGGAATAAATATTAAAACTTTAATATGTACCAGAAGTACTTAATGTCTCCTTTTTGTCTCATTAGGACATTAAGAGAAACTAAAGTAAGTCACTTGAGCAATATTTGAGCAGTATCATTTTCCTCTGGGTATTAATGAGGACATTTTGCATAATACTACATTAGACATCCACCCAGTGGGGGCTGACCAATAGAGAGTGTAAGTAGGTATGTGCTAGACATACACAATAATGTAATATATAATATATACTGGGGGGGAAATTAACTTTCTGGTTCATTCTCTGTCTCTGCTGAGGTGACAGAAATATCACCCAGTCAGAGAAGCAGCAACCAATCACTGACCTGCTGGCACAAAATACTCACATAGCAACAGAAATGTAGCCAATCAGAGTCATCCAATCTGTTGTCTAAAAGAGTTTCATTTATCAGCACAGCAGAGTCAGTCAGTTGTTTTAGGAACATCTGACATTGTTAACATGTTATACAGACTGTATAAATGTCTAACATTTAGTCTTAAATTTTATAAATTTATAAATAGTCTTACTAATTTTATTAGATATGTTTGTGAACCAGAATCAGTTGGTAATCTAATGGTAAATGCTGTACTTTATCTTTACACATTTACATGTAACTAATGACAGTTCTCATTAACTATTAGTCTACTGATTTTTTAATGTCCATTAAATAGTTACTGACTTTTTCACAGAACTCTGCTATCCTGCAGTTTGTGTCAAATAATAGTGGGACGATTGTGGAAACTGACTGAATATGGCTCAAACAGCCCCATCTAAAATATTTTTCACCATTCTTGCAAACCAACAAAACACAAGCAGATAAAATGTTTTCAGACAAATCAACAAAGTTGACTTTTAATTGGTTGATCAGATTATTTTAAAGTAGTTTGTGCCTGAAAATGTCTATTCATTTGATTTCCTGTCCAGGCAGGTCAATTTAGATGTCAGGGTTTCTCAGATGTATATGGTGCTAAGGATGTACTTAATGCATTTCTAGACTCGGCAGTGGAGGAAAAACCGTACTCCAGGCAGGGGTGACTGTAAATGCTATGGCACTGATATCAACCGCAATTTTAATGTGAACTGGGGAAGTGAGTCACTTTTTAGTAGTGTCTTTACAACTTTAGTCATTACTTTAATCAATAAATAACACTATGATACAGCACATCGTGTTTATAGTATCTACCTCTCTTTGTCCATGCAGCTGTTGGAGTTTCTAAACTCTGTTGCATTGGGATGTACCCTGGACCTTTCACACTGTCTGAGCCTGAGACCAGGGCAGTCACTAGCTTTCTGGAATCCAACCAAAATGACATTCTTTGCTTTCTGACGATCCACTCCTTTGGTAAGTTGATTCTGTTTCCCTATGGACATCCCAGTGTTGCCGTTCCCAATTATAATGAACTGGTGAGTAGATAAAACCCTGTAACAGTTTTACTCAGTCTAATCCTATAGGCCACTAGATGATCCTCATTTTATGCCTTAACATTGATTTTTCTGCCAGGGATAATGTGTAAAAAGGGGTGTCACTTTTGCAACAGGGCCACTGAATTTTGGAGCGAAGAATTTAAACAGATACTGATTTTTAAGATTTTATGGTCTTTATCAATGGTTATGTAACTATACATCTGTCTGTCTAGTTACCTTGCTGTCTGACTGACAAAAAAGTTTCATGATGTCTCTGATATTAATGACTGCAGTTTACTTCTGCATTTAGCTATAATGTTCCTTACAGTCTTGAGCACCATTTCTGATTTCACTGTGCAGTTTCATTTCAATAAATGCAAAGAATGTTTCACTTAAATTTTAAGAAAGATTTACTCAAAATACTCAAAAATATATAGCATTTATGTTTGCATTTGTAAAAGCATAGTAAAACACATCTGCTATCTGTGTGCAGATGGAAGTTGGTCTAGCTGCAGCAAAGTCCATCAAAGTTGTTCATGGAATGGACTACACTGTGGGCGCCGCATCTGAAGTGATGTGTAAGTATTTTCTTATTTTTTGTTAAATATGATTTATTACCATTGCTGTAATTGTGGCACCATCCAAGTTAAACCCAGCTAAGATGTATGCTTTATTTTATTTGAATAAAGATCATAATTTGGACAAAATACAATTACTGTGATCTTATTGGTGCATACTGTAAAATATTCAAACACAATGTTATATAGTTAACAATGCTTGCAGTTATTTAAACCAGTGTAATAAAGTTTTTTGGATAACATCAATTTTATAAGTCATCCAAATACTCATCTGGAACTATTACTGCCAGGATGCAGTGCAGGGGGTGGGGGGTTTCAGGGGAGGAAGCCTACAGGTGCACAGGGATTGGGCATGAACAGCTCTTTTCATATTCAGCCACAAATTTACTGTTGGATTGAGGCCTGAGATTTGCTGTATGCTTCAGGTTGGAAAACAAGTATTCTCCTAAATTGTAGTTCTTTTGCAAAATGAGCCAGATTGTCCTAAACAATTTCCTGTATTTTGATGCATTTATTTTAATAAATAAATAAAGCCTTCCAGGGCCTACTGCTGAGAAGCCTCCCCAAAGAATGATGCTGCCAACACCATGTTTCACAATGAGAAAAGTGTGTTTGTTATGATCAGAGGTGGGTAGTAACGAGTTACATTTACTCCGTTACATTTACTTGAGTAAGTTTTTGAAAAAAATATACTTCTATGAGTAGATTTATATCACTATACTTTTTACTTTTACTCAAGTAGATTTGTAAAGAAGAAACTGTACTCTTACTCTGCTACATTAGGCTACAATGAACTCATTACTTTTCTTTTTACCTCTTGTGTATTCTACACGTCCTTATTTTTATCCCCCTCGCGTTTTATTTTAATAGAGAGAGTGACTGACTTCCAAAGGCTCTACCATGTGACTATGTTTCACCAATCAAATGTAGTCGTGCAGTCTTGTCACTTGACCATACTCAATTTACAATTTACAGTCGTAGCAAACGGATGAAAAATGTCAGAATCAGCAGTTGGCAATGCAGACAAGGAGGAACACCATTGGCCTCATATTGATAGCATGTTTACCCATAGACATTAATATGTAGACACCTCATTGACTGGGTTGGCCTGCTGATGTGACGTAACTGTGTGTCCGCCATATTGGAGGAGGCAAAGCTGCACTGTGAACTAATTCAAGTGAATGGACTGAACTTCATAAATCGCCTTTCTACAAAGTTATTTAAGCTAGTGCATTCATTCACACATTCAGATGTGCACTAATATACACTGGAAAACTTTTAGGCACAAAAAAGAATTTTGTTTTCAAAATGTTAGAATGGCTAAATATGATCAAAAACAATTCATCAGTCTTACCTGAAAGGTAATCCCATGTGATCCCGTTTTGACTGTGAAATGGTTAGAAAAAGTCCACGCAGCCCACAGTGCAGCATGTCTCTCATGTTTTTTTGGTTGCTTTGGCCCCTTCCAATATGGCGGCGACGTTGACGTACGAGTCAGCGCTCAATGCGGCATCTAGGTATATATGTCTATGTGTTTACCTTACAAAAAGCGCAAAACAGCAGCTACATTATGCAGGTATGGATCTACTCCACACCTTTCCTCTTACCAAGAAGCTGTCACTCAAAGTCAACACAGGTCTTCCTGCAACTTCAGCCTGTAAGAGACTTTTCAGTCATGCAGGACTCCTGTTCTCTGCTAAATGGTCACAGCTTCACTGCAAGAACCTTGAGAACCAATTACTGTTGAAGCTTAATACCTGAATGATGATTATGATGGTGTAATTTCAAATCCCAGGTGTGAGTGGAGACTGTGATTGGTTCCCCTTCTTGTGAGGAGCATAGCGTGTGGCCAATAGGGTTGTCACGATTTTGACTTCGATACCGATAATAAGCATAGTATCACAATTCTCGATACCAAAACGATACTTTGGCAAAAATACAACAAAAATATAAAGTAATACCTTTGTCTGAAATTTAAATGTTTATTTAACTCTGAAAGACACTTAATCAGGTTGATTTTTAAAAATAAATTAAAATTAAACCTTGCTAAATAGAGCAATTAAAAAATTACTATATAATACATACTTCAAACATGACTTTTCTGGTTCAGTAATTCGATGTTAGGGAGTTTATTTGTCTGTTTAAGGTTCCCCGTCTGCCTGTCTTGAACAGATGGTAGACAGTAATAGTAGCCTGATTGGATGAACTTGAAGGAGTGATGGAAGTTGACTACTGTGTAAAAAGTGAGAAGAACAATGATAATTTGAAGTTATAACCACTGCTCTGTTTTAAACACTAATATTTTACCATTTAAAAACAGCCACATTAAATTGACTGATTAGATAGTCTACATGCTTTATAGCCTGAGATGGAAACGTGAACATGTGAGCATCATCATGAGTTCACACGTGAAGAAGAGTAATTATCTTATCGCCGAAGTAAACAGTTACAAATGAAATATTTCACTAACCACTTATAGCTCTGTGGTGTAGCTATTAACTTTACTAACCGGTTGAGTTTTCTGCTCTTTGTAGAGGTTGTCATGCTTGTCAGCCAAACACTTAGCCAAGTTACTGTTGTTGCCTGTTTTGTAACTGCGGTAAAGTTAGTTTAATATTGGACATTTGTTTGATATTCGTATTTCCGCTTTTGCTCACCAGTAAACAAAACCCAGAATCACCAGTACAGTTACAGTTTCATTGTGAAATAGACAAAGACAACAAACTACAACCACAACTTTTAGTAAAATTAACTTGTTATGAAGAAGCCAGGGTGCAGGAGCTTAGCTTTGTGTTCACTTTGGCTACAAGCAGCAGTGAGTGTTAGGGATTGTCACACAATTACCGGAAGAAATATAAATAACAAATATATATAATATAACTGACAAATAATGTCACTATGTCCCAAAATATTAATTAAGTTGAATTGACATCATTAGCTTTAATCATTTGAGAGATTAATAGATTTATTTGATAATTTTCTAATTAAAAACAAATAACGTCACTATGACCCAAAATAAGTCTTGTAGTGTGTGTAGAATACTTGTCTCTATATTACTAAGTTGAATTGACATCATTATGTTAAATAACATGAGAGATTAATATATTTATTTGATCATTTTTTTGTCATTAATATACAAAGAACATCAATATGTTTCAAAATAAGTCTTATAATAATGTCTGCATTTTTCAAGTTGGTTTCACATAATTAGGTTTATTAACATGAGACTTTGATAATTTTTTTTATAATTGTACATAAAACAAATTACAAAGACAAAAATATATGAATATGTATGAAGATGCAAGTATGTCACATTATTAATAATATTTCATAAAAAAATAAACATAAAACAAAACCATGTAAATGGCTCAAATGAATAATGCTAATCACATGAATGTTTGTAACACATTTCTTCCGGTAATTGTGCGACGGTCCCTAAAGTGCAGCAGCTTGTAACCGGAATGAACAGAAAGCTAAGATCCTGCAAAAGCTAAGATCCCGCAAAGCTCACTATTTGGGCCGGAGCTGAAAGTCTGAAGTAAGACCGGCTCCGGAGCGTTACATGAGGAAAAGTGAAACAACGAATGTCCATTATTAAACTAACTTTACGCAGTTGGCTTGCATGTCACTCATCCAGTCAAATCAGCACTCGCAATTTGATTCATTTATGTAGAATACTAATTCAGAGCACGCGCAATTTGATTCAGATGCTCTGAATAAGTTAATCAAATTGTATGTGTTGATCTGACTATAGTACTAGTTACAGTATCAAAAGCATAGAGTATTACAGAATCGAATCGTTTGAAGCATTGTAGTATTCAGACTATCGATAGCTCGTGCATCTCTATTTGCCAATTGCATTTCAGTAAAGAAAAACAGCAACAGCACACTACAAAGCTATGCTGAGCCAAAAGGAACGAGTAACGGCAAGCTTCCTAGAAATGTAGTGGAGTCGAAAGTACAATATTTGTCTTTGAAATGTAGTGGAGTGAAAGTCATAAGTTCACCAAAAAATAAATACTCAAGTAAAGTAAAAATACTCAAAAATGTACTTAAGTACAGTAAATGTACTCCAATATTGTCCACCACTGCTTGTGCTTAATTTTTTTTATTTTTTTTATTTTTTTATTATTATTATTATTATTGAATTTACCAGGTTTATTTTAATTTAAACTATTTTGTAATTAATTTATTAATTTCAATTTATTTTATTGATTGTATGAACTCTGATTTGCCTAAAGATGTATTTTTGTCTGTCTGATTGAATGCTTGTGTTAACAAATAAATCAGACTTACTCCGACGTTACTCAACAGTTACTCTGTACTTGAGTAGTTTTTTTCACAAAGCACTTTTTTACTCTTACTCAAGTAATTATTTGGATGACTACTTTTTACTTTTACTTGAGTACAATTTTTGGCTACTCTACCCACCTCTGGTTATGACATGCATTGTTTGGTGTCTGCCAATAAGCTCCATACTAAAGAACATTCTTCCAGTTGATGTTGGAGTCTCATACACACATTTGGACAAACTGTAGTTGAAATGTAATATGATCTTTCTTCAACAGTGGCTTTTTCTTTGCCACAGTCCCATGAAGCTTTAACTGGTGAAGAATGCAGATAACAGTAGTCATATACAAAATCTCTCAAATCTCAGCTGCTGAAGCTTTTTTAACTACTTCACAGTAGTGATAGTTGTCTTGGTGGCCTTGCTTACTAGTTTTTGTCTTGCATTGTCACTCAGTTTGTGAGGACAGTCAGCTTTAGGCAGATTTACACAAGTGCCACATTCCTTGTAGTTCTTAATGACTCCAGGGGATGTTCAGGGGATTTGTTTGTATCCATCCCATGATGTATACTTTTCAATAAATTCTGAGTAATATGGAGTGTACTTTTGTATTTGTGGTGTATTGGTAGTCTGAAATACTGCTTTGATTTTTGATTGATTTGCATTGACTGGACCTTCCATACACAGGTGTTTTTATTAGGTGTTAGGTGTTTATTAATTGTGAGAAAAGTAGCATGAAAATCAGGTTGAATTATGTCCGTCACTTTAAAGGGGGTGAATATTTGTGTAATCGCTTATTTTATGTAATGTATTTTACTAAATTGCCATTACTTTGTAGAAATCAGTTTTTATTTTGACATTTAGTATGTTCTATCTCATAATAATAATAATAATAATTTCCATTTATATAGCACCTTTCAAGAAACCCAAGGACACTTTACATAGAGGTGGAATAGGTAAACAAAAAAACCAAACAAAAAACTGACAACAAAAAATGGAAAACATATGGACAAATCATACAACACACTTAAGATTAAGTTGAATGGAAATATTGAGTAAACAGGTGAGTTTTTAGCTGAGTTTTGAAAGTGTGTAGGGATGATGATAGACGGAGAGAGAGAGGAAGAGAGTTCCAAAGTGTCGGTGCAGCCACACTAAATGACCGACCACCCATGGTGACAAGCTTAAATCTGGGGACAACCAGGAGACCAGTATCAGATGATCTTAATCTACGAGTGGGGACATAACGGTGAAGGAGATTTGCCAGATAAAGGGGTGTCAGACCAGTAAGTGCTTTAAATGTAAGTATTAGAATCTTGTAGTGAATGCGGAGGTTTATCGGGAGCCAGTGGAGACGTTCCAAAACGGGAGTAATATGCTCATATTTTCTGGACTGGGTCAGAAGACGAGCAGCAGCATTTTGAACAGCCTGAATGAGACGAATTGATTTTAAGGGAAGACCATAGAGTAGGGAGTTGCAGTAGTCAAGCTTAGATGTGATGAGGCATGGACCAAAATTTCAGCAGATTTGAAGGACAGGAATGGACGGAGGCGTGAGATATTACGAAGTTGGAAGAAGGCAGATTTAGTAAGGGAGCATATATGTGGTTCAAATGACAAGAGCGGGTCAAACAGAACACCAAGATTACGTGCTGTAGTGGATGACTGGATAGGAGTATCAACAACAGTGAGAGAAGTGTTACCAAGGGAAAGGACCACTGATTTAATGCCAATGATGAGAAACTCAGTCTTCTGGGCATTTAACAGGAGGAAATTATCACGCTACCAAAAGTTGAGTTCACTGATACACTTGGTGATGGATGGAGGTGGATAAGGGCCAGATGGTTTAAAGCTAAGATATAGCTGGGTGTCATCAGCATACAGGTGGAAGTTCAATCCATGCTGACTTATCACATCACCAAGGGGCAGAATGTAAATGATAAAAAGAACTGGTCCCAACACAGAGCCTTGGGGAACACCCTGGGCAACTGGAGCAGTATCAGATTTGCAATTGCCCATGTGAATAAACTGACTGTCTATCTGTTAAATAGGAGGTGAACCAAGAAAGAACTGAACCTGAGAAACCAAGAACACCAAGTGGTGATATCAGAGTGCCATGGTTAACAGTATCAAAGGCAGCAGTGAGATCGAGGAGTAAAAGAAGAGAAGCATAGCCATTATCAGAAGAAAGGAGGAGGTCATTTAATACATAAGTCAGAGCTGTCTCAGTGCTGTGCCGAGCACGGAAACCAGATTGAAAACTGTCAAAGATGTTGTTAGAGGACATGAACTGAAGTAACTGAGAGGCCACCACACATTCAAGAACCTTTGCAAGAAATGGGAGATTGGATATTGGTCTATAATTGTTAAAAACTGTACTGCCCAAATTCTGTTTTTTAATGACGGGAGTAACGGCAGATATTTTTAAGCCTTGTGGAACATGGCCCGAGATGAGAGAGAGATTGACAATATGACAGATGGATGGAGAGAATAAGGAAATTCCCTGTTTGAGAAGGAAAGTAGGGAGAGGATCCAAAATTGAGGTGGTGGATTTAGAGCAGGTGAGGTGTTTGGCAATATGATCAGGGTTAACTAGAGTAAATGAGGAAAAAGAAAGAGAAGATGACAAATTGGATGAGTTGGAAGATGAGAAAGAACTATGTGACTGAGATTTTAATAGATTCTGATAAATAATGTCTACTTTCTGCTTGAAGAAGTTAAGAAATTCATTACACTGGTAGGATGTAGGAGCCAGGGAGGAAGATGGAGGGCGCACTAGATTATTGAGAATTTTGAATAATCGCTTGGAGTCTGAACCAGAGTTATTTATGGCAGATGAGTAGTAAAGAGTACGGGCTGTATTCAAAGCATCCTTATAGTTGGCTAAGTGATCCAAGTATGCCTGGTGATGGACAGATAAGTTCGTTTTTTTGTATAAGCGTTCAAGGCGCCTGCCAATAGTTTTCAGAACACGAAGATCAGAAGTGAACCAGGGTGAAGAGTGAGAAGAAGGTACAAGTCGAGTTTTAACTGGCGCAATGGTATTGAGGGTGTCAGTAAGGGATGTGTTGTACACAGATAGAGCATCATCAATATTGAGAAGGGAAGTAATGAGAGGAAAAGTGGAGTTTTCCAGGGTCGAGAAAAATGTAGATGGGCAAATGGATGACAGTTTATGGTAAGAGATTAGTGATTTGGAGGTGGGAAGATCAATGTGCAATGAGATACATGAGGTAATGAATAAATGATCTGAAATGCCAATGTCATGACCTGAAACTTTTGAGATAACACCGTGTGTGGAACAGATTAGGTCCAAAATATGACCGTGTGTATGTGCTGGAAAGTTAACATGTTGATGTAAGTCAAAACAGTTTAACAGTGACAAAAAGCCAGAGGAACCAGAATATGGATGGTAAAGTCACCAAGGATGACCAGTGAATTAGATAAAAGACTAACAGTACTTAGAACTTCAGCAAGTTCATCAAGGAATTCAGAGACTGAGCCATTGGGAGGGCGGTAAACAAGAAGTAGCACAGCTGAGTGATAGCCATTGATTTTAAGAGCATCATTAGCATTTACAATGTCAACTGAATTAATAAGTAGTGCTTCCAAGTTGTTGCTGCTAGTGAGAAGGTGTAAGATGGAGCACAGCTTCTTCCAATTAAAGTAGGAGTATTGTGGGGTTTTAAAATAAATACAATTATTATGTATTTATTTATTAATGTGTTTAATGTGCAATCTGCATAATTTTTGTTCTTTTGACCAGTTGTTATTTTATTCAAGTAAATGAATATTTTTATTCAGATTTTGATAGGAATTATGTCAGTAGTTTATGGAATAAGACAAAAATGTTAATTTACAAATAGTATAACCTGTATACCCAGTCATGTTGACTGACCTATTGCGAAATTACACAATTATTTTTTTAAGCAATGCACAACTTTATTGGCCTTTTGTTATGCCATTCCAACTTTTTGTATTGCTGGCATCAAATTTAAAATTAATTTAAAGTTCATATATTGTTCAACATTTCAACATTTCATTTGTTGTCTTTGGGTTGAAATGCATTATTTCATTTTGTTTTGCATTTAGCACAGTATCCAAACTTTTTTTGGACACAATAAAATTATATCTTGTGCATCTCTGCTAAAATGAATTTTCCTCTATTTGTACACAGATCACACATCTGGCTCTTCTCGTGACTTTGCTTGTCTCATAGGCATCCCTTTCTCCTTCACTCTTGAGCTGAGAGACAAGGGCAAATACGGCTTTAAACTTCCTGAAGATCAAATCCAGCCCACCTGTCAGGAGGCTTATGAGGGGACAATGTCCATCATCACTTATGTTCATGATAAGACTTTCACCAACAGTGCTTTTACTGTAACAGTCACACTGTGGACCACACTAATGGCTGCGTGGCTCTGTAGCGCCCCCATGCTGTAGGGATGTAAAAGTTTATCCTTATTAAATCTACAATAAAACAAAATCTTTTAGTGATTTTTCTGAGTGAAAATAAGTTAGCACATGTTACAGATAATAAACTTCTGCACCCTTTTATTTACTAAATTTATCATTTTGGGGAGAACACAGGTAAAAGAAGGAATGTGCAAAGTAATGTATGCTTACTTTTTTTGTCAGTATGTTAAATTTTGTTTATTTTCACTTGGAAAATCAACAGAACATTGAATTTTATGTAATTTTGAATATGATTGATATAACACTTGTTTTTATCATATTTGCTAAATAAAAATTAATACCTATTTGGTATAAAAATGCTCTTTCGTACTGTACACAATTCATAACTTTAAGGCACCATTATGCGTAACTTATATTGTGGTATATGACTTAATGCGAGCTTTTGAAAATGAATAAAATCTCATCAGTACAGACAGCTACATGTAGAAATTCTTGTAGAAGATGGAACAGATTCCTCAGTATTTACCACGGTCCATATTTAAAGCTCCCAGTATGTCATAATTTTGTCCTAAAGTACATCAACTAGTCTTATATACCTTAATTAAGATCTGAATGCATTTGACTGAATTGAGAAATCAATGTTAAGTTATTTAAGTTAATGCTGTTCTTGCTCAATATGGCAGTGAATGTAACCTGGTGGTGTTAGCCACTACAACCATTATCACCAGACATAACAAAAACATGATCTAATTAAATTATATCCAAATCATTTCTCACAAATGACTTATTTTGTCATAAATTTGTATTGTTGCTATGAGTGTATATATAAGCTTATCCACAGACATACATTTAATTTTGCTTAATTTTTTTTTTTTTGCCAAAGAGATTGCACACAACATTATTTGACTTCTGCGTTTAACCCATCCATGCAGTGAAACACACACTAGTGAACACACTAGGCCCATAGTGCCCTAGTGGTGGGCCCTAGGTGGGTCCCTATCCACAGCAGCCAGGGAGCAGTTGGATGTTAGGTGCCTTGCTCAAGGGCACTTCAGTCAAGACCTGCCTGAGGATCAAACCGGCGACCTTACAATCACAAGACCGAATCCCTAACCACCAGAACACGGCTGCCCATTTGCTGCACCTCCTCTACATTTTCTGGGCAGGAAATCTGCAGAACAGCTTCTCTTTACTTGATAATCTGCATTAGGTTTCCTCAGCTCCCCCTGTTCCTTTAGGACGTTTCCTGTACCGACATGACCAGGATGTTGAACTAAAGGCTTGAAGCAGAAAAACACTTTTGTTTCATTGTTCTGTAGTCTTTATTGTTCTGTATAACTTTGAGCCAGTCTGGTCATTTTTGTGTTGCTAGAATAATCATCTGCGTCCATAAAGACATAAAGGTTAGAAAGTCCATCTATTATTATATATAGCAGTTTAACTCTGTTATACTTTTATAATACAAGTCTATAATGACTGCTAAATCCATCACAGAGTGAGTTGTAATTTTTGTTGGCTTGTGCAAGGTAACAGACCTCGTTTTGAACTCTCCTATCAGTAAGGTGTTTAATAAAATGACAATGCAAATTGTACCCTAAATAAAGAGCTAAATGTTATCTTATCACATATCAAGTTAAGTACATCTGCTAAAGTAAATTATTAGTGGCTATTAATACCAACAAGTAATAAATGTGTATATTTAACTTCTGACGCAGAGGGTAAAATGGCCAAAAGTTTTTACATTTATCAGCTTTCAGTGATGTGGGATCATAATGACACTATTTCCACACACACCCATATTACTCCACCTCTTTTATCTAATCTTTCTACTTTTAATTAGTTTTTTGCTCTCTCTCTGTTCTTCATAGCAACTTTTCCAGAGTTGAATTAACTAAATGATCAAGCTAAACTCATAATCACAAAGCTCCTACTTAATTAAGAGGAAATTTGATCATTTCTCAAATATCAGATTTCACAAATATAACTAGAAATATTACTTTCACAGTTATTGGGTAAAACCTTCTAAACCACAGAACAGAGTGATGCATTTTCTGTGGGTGGCTTGCAGAGCAAAGGTGGACATTATGGGTGCAGTCCTGAGCCCGTCAAACAGCAGCATCTTTTCCACAGTTTAGTGTATATACTGCCTTTACTTAATGTTTTATGGCAGTGACTCATCTTAAATGTTTTAGTTTAACTAAAAGATATATTCTGAATGTACAATTAGAAAGTGTTATAATTCACTTCCAGACATTTTTTACCATCATAAACTTATTAAATGTAAAACTGATATTTATGACTCAAAACACTGCAGGATTAATTTTGCTAATGAAATTCCTCAACATTTGTAAGGCTGACAATTTCTGGTAACTCTCTCCTCTCAAAAATATAAATAACATTTATTATGAAGATAAGACTGAACTGCCATTCAGTGCAGTTTAGCTACGATTAAAGACTGTCTGCTGTCTCTTCAGCCAGTAATTAATTTATTTTTAACAGTCCTCATTTTTCCTTAAAAATCATTGTATTTTCCAGCATGGTGAGCCTTCTAACATTGAATATTATATTAACATGCTGAGTCCACTTTTCTCTTTTGGAAAGAGACACAATTACACTGTCAATTTATTAGCTCTGTAATGAAGAAATACATTTGCCTGTGGGTTGGCTCTGAATATATTAAGACTAGATCTTTATTGTTTATAATGCAGAATCTTTTCCTTCAATTCACAAAAAAACATTTTAATTTAGAACATTCTAGAATTATTTGGCCAGATTAAAATATTAATAAATATGGCGGATAACAAGTCGTATGATTGGCGCCCCTGCTTTACAGCAATCAGCACTGTACTGTAGCAGCTAGGAATAGGAAATCTCCCCAGGCCATGACCTAGAGCAGGGGTTCTCAACCTTTTGCAAGCTGGGCACCCCCAACGCTGGTTCAATGCAGTTCGGGCCCCCCTTCTAATCCCCAAATGTTAGAAACATTACACAAGACTATAATATGTGCATATGTATGAAGATATATGTATGTCACATTATTACTAATATTTAATAAAAAAAACATGAGAATCATGAAAAGGCTCAAATTAATAATGCCAGCCACATGGCTGAAGTGTTTGTAACACTTCTAATTTCTTCTGTTTATTATGAATTATTGTGGGTTAAAGTATAAACCAATTAATCTAACTTTATTGTAGACAGAATTCATTTTACCAGTCTACTAAAGTCATTTGACTGGTGTGGATTACCATATCAGTTACATTACAAATATCTTCTTATTAAAAAGTGAAAATATTGCTTCTCATCATAAAAATCTATAGTTTATATATTGTAATATTATTTTGTTTTTCACAGTTTCACATTTCTTCTTAACTTTATTTTCTTTATAGTAATGAGTGGCAGGCACATTTTTGTGCAACCTACACTACCAGTCTGTTTTAGAACACCCAACGTTTTCCAATTTTGTATACAAAATGATTGAGTTTAATGCTGCATTGCTCTCTGAAATGAAAGCAAAGGAGTTAAATAAGAACTCATGAAATCAATTTATAGACCAAAATGTATCTAAACTTTGGGCTCTTTAAATGTTATACACATAAATGTTGGCACTTGTAGGTTGCTTTGCTTTTCAATTCATCCCAAATCAGCTGGATGGGGTTTAAGTCTGGAAATTGTTCTGGCATAGCTTGGACTTATGTTTTGGGTCATTTTCTTGCTGTAGGATGAACCACAGACACATAAAAGTTGTATATTTTTGACTTGATTAATAAATGACATTTTCCCAGTGGTGTACAATATAAGTAATCAATGTTTCATGTTAGCCCTAACACTAGTTTATTGTGGAAATTATGTAGTATTTTAATGGTTTCCTCTTGCTTAGTCTCATTATTTTGTATATTGCATCAATTTATGACAAATAGTTGTAAAATATTTATCAGTCAGGTTTCTACGTCATTGTATTATTCAGATTTATGATTTTCAGGATCAGTCATTAACAGTATAGGAGACCTTCACCTGCCTGCGTAGAACTTTCTGAGATATGCCTGTAGTAAATCCAAAAGCAGTTACTGATTATCTCACAGGCATATATATATAAAAGCAAAGCTGAGTGAAATTAAAGTTCACAGACTGAGCACATACAGACTGGAGAGTCTCAGGACTGGATTACAACAAGGAAACCATGCAGAGATTAGTGTTAAGTGTGCTGGTGCTTTTCGCTCTGCAGATACATGACAGGTAAATTCAATTCAGGTAAAATAAGTTCATTCAATTTCAACATTTTCATCATCATCACAGTGCCTGGCTGTTATGGTAGTTTTGCAGTAAACCCAATTCAAACAAACTCAATTCTGCCATCTGCAGTCTTCTGTTTGATAAAGTTTGATAAAAAAAGTAAATAATGAATTTAAATTGAATAATAAACTAAAAATGTCATTTGAGATAAATAATAAAAAAAGACTTTTGTCTATTATCCTAACTGATAAAGAAATATTATTTTACATCATTATTCATTGGTGACATCATAACCACCATTCACATTACCCATGCAAGATATATACAGATCTTTAATATATCAGTATGCATGTTTAAAAATGTTTTCCCAAACTAAGCCCTTACATCACTTACCTAACGGACTGTAACAATACAATGCTCCTTTAACACTAAAATGTGTTTGTTAATGCATTTTCTTTCCCATTAAAAGTATTGAAACTAAAATAATTGGTAAATTTAGACTTTAAAATAATTACAAAATAAATACAAAAATAATAATTATTATATATTAGTACATCTAAAAAAAAATTATATTTCATTCAAAAAGATAAACTGTCATTTGTTATATTTATTACATGTAAAGTGACATATTTGAAAGTTTTTTTAGTTTATGTCAGTACTGTTTGAATAGTAATTAACTTCAACTGAAATATTCTAATAATTTGTGATTTTGAGCTAGAAGCTCAACAACTGATCAACATTTTAAAAAACAGACTTGAAATGTCACTTTTTGTGTGATGAACATGACATTTTATGTTTTGGAATTAAACTATAAGCACAAATGAACTTTTACATGATAATCACATTTTTTTAGATGCACTAGTATATATAAATACCGGTATATATTAACAAAACATTAACGTACATGTTAACATGTATAACATATATTAAAATATAGTTTGTTATTGTTAATTTCAATTATTATTTCATTATTTCAATACTTGTGATAAATAATGTGATACAATTTAATTTGTGTATTAAAGCATTGCTAATCCAATTAATATCACAGATCTGTGTTCTCACTGAAGCACAGATCAAATATCACAAAGAGTCTGATAGTTCTTTCGATGTAGCACTGATAAAGTTTAGTTATTGTATTCTTATTGCTTCAGTAAACTTTAAGGTTCCTCTGATGGTCACTTTTATAATAATTTTATGATCTGTATTGCAGAGAAGCTGAAGGATTGCAGCAACCAGCTTATGACTACAACAAGTATCACACCATGGCTGAGGTTATTAATTAATTTATTTATTCACTTACTCATGCAACTTTATTTAATTATTAAACTTTCAACAGCATGAACAAGAATATTCTTCCATCATTCCAGTATTACATTATTCAATTTTTCAATTACTTAATTATTTATTTGTAACAATTTATAGTATATTACACCATAAATTATTTTATTTAAGTATAAACTTAATTACATATACTTACATGTATTTACTTATAAACTCCCCACAGCATTGACACATACATCACCATTAAAAAAGATACACAGATAAAATGTAAATAAAAACAGATTTTTTTGGGGGCCCGCCACCACCCCTCCACTTTGGAGGACACCTTTATTTTTTTATTAACAATATAAACAAAAACTGAAAACCAATGCAGAGTGAGGGAACAAACAAAAAGTGCTTGACAAGACAAATGATTAACATAGTAATTATTTAAATAGAATGTGTGTGCATGCATGTGTAGTGATGAACTGGGTATTGGTTTCTATTTTAATAGTGGAGTTTGATTGGTGGGATGTTTACTGTTGAAGGTATCTTATCATTGTCCAGTGTTCTGTGACTTTATTTTTGGCAGAGGCAGATATTTTTTTCCATAGATATATGACAGAAACAGATGATATGATAAATTTGTACAGTACAATTTGTAATTCTCTTTGGAAACAGTGGTGAACTATAAAAATATGTATCTGTCATCTAATTCAGAATGTCCACAATTTTTTTAAAGACTCAAATTCATTAGTTTCAGCATCTG
The DNA here is from genome assembly GCA_036984385.1 of Crenuchus spilurus. Taxonomy (NCBI): domain Eukaryota; kingdom Metazoa; phylum Chordata; class Actinopteri; order Characiformes; family Crenuchidae; genus Crenuchus; species Crenuchus spilurus. The sequence continues at coordinate 20,427 of BRDA01084903.1, forward strand.
ATATGTTGTCTTTGTACTAATTGCATTTAAACATACAGTAGGGTTTAAATGTGACATTGTTCCATTCTGTTCTTATTACATTTTGCACACTTTGCTGAAAACTGGGTAATACCACAAGTGAACATGTAGATTGTGGCAGTGTTTCAGTCTCTTTCATGGCTTTGTTAATCTGTTCTACAGATTTCAGGCTGGATGGAGCAAATGGAGAAAGATCACCCAGATGTTGTTTCCAGTATGATCTATGGAACAACTTATGAAAAGAGGAACATCAGTCTGCTGAAGGTATCTAGACCTTTCTCCTAAAACAGAGTGAAAGGTCATCTTGTGTAACCAATATCAAACACTTCTAAATTGTAAAATGTTATTAAAATGAACTATTCAAAATAAGTTCCACTAAAAATAACCAGAGAAATGGTTTTACATGTAGATGTTAATCTGTTAGACTATGTGTCACTAAAGTGTTCAGAAGCTAAAGTGCTATGTGTGCTGGTTCTTTGTGCAACAGATTGGTCTAAACAGCACGGTGCCAAAGAAGATGATCTGGATGGACTGTGGTATCCATGCAAGGGAATGGATTTCTCCAGCTTTCTGCCAGTACTTTGTGAAAGAGGTGGGTACATGAATGCCATTTATTAATGGTTTGAATAAATATTGACAACATCCATTTATTCCAACATCCACTTTAAATACTAGATCTCAATAGTAACCCATGTTAGCCCATTAATTTCTGTAAAAACAAATCACCCACACTTCTCTCAAATGCATCTAAAGCTGAATGACCACACTGACTAGTCTGTAAGACTTAAATTAATGATAAGAACACATTGAAAGATATTTTGTTGACATCTCAGAACTGATACAGCATTATGCATTTATAAACAAAGCAAAATGCTTCAGAGCCCAGCTGCTATTACCAATATTATTTCCTGCATGAGGTAAAGCAAACATATCACCAAACCAACCATCTGATTTGTAACATCATGGCTTATCGCTACCCTCTCTCAAACACTTCTCTTGTATGCATTGAAATAATCAATAGTTCTCTTCCTCTTCTCTCTCTTTTCATTTTTTTCCCCTTAGCTCTCTATTCAATCTTCATTTTCAAATGAAGTCTTTTTATTTCAAAAACATGTTTTGGCATTTTCACTACAAGTCACACACCTTCTGTGTAGGTATCAAAGAACTTTAAACTGAACACAATAAATTGAAATATTAATACTAGTATTGTTAACCTTCACTCTTAAAAGAGATTGTTTTTAAAGGGTTCTGTAGTAAATAAAATGCTTCTGTATAGAACAATGAACACTGGTGAAGGTTCTTCTATTATTACAAGCTTGTCGTTCTGTATGGGACCATTTATGACACAATCATTGTTAGTCTGAAAAACCCTTTCACCAAAGAAAAGACCCAATGTGTTCTTTGAGTGTTCATTGTTTTATATAGTACAGTTTTCATTACTAAAGAACCCTTGAAGAATTATCTCTTTTAAGAGTGTTACCAAATCTTTAATTGTATTATGCAAATATTTGCTGCTCAATAATTAGTGTCAAACAGCACAAAACTGTATAGAATTAAGTGTTTGCATTAATTGACCTGTTAGTGATTACTTTAGTCTGTTAGATTTAACTCCACCTGTCAGTTGTAGCAGATGTGTAGGATGCTTACATTAAAAAATAAACATTTTGTTATTATAGCTTAACAACTATTTAGCAAAAACTAAAAAGTCTTAATTATACCCTAGTTACAATTAGTGTCTGGCACTTGCTGTGAATTTGATTGCCCAATAACAACACAAGTAGACCAGGTTGGTGAAGCAGTAATGTTAGCTCTGCATTTATGTCATCTGCTCTAAAAAAATATCTCAAATCTAATCCATTCTTCAACTGCCTCCTTAACAACAGTACTTTTCAACTTTTTCTACAAAAACAGATCCTGGGCTCTTATAAAACAAACACAAAGATTAATGAGCTGTTTAAAAACCTGGACTTCTACATCACTCCAGTTCTGAACATGGACGGATATGTGTACTCCTGGAATGACAGCATGGTGAGTTTAATCACATGCAGCTATTTTTTTTTTTTTACTTTGTTAAAGGTAACATAACTAAATGAGTTTTCAGAGTAAAATCTTCATACTGTAATGCAGTGTGTAATGGAACAAACCCATCCATACGGACTCTTCCAATCACTTATAATGTCCCTGACTCTAGAAGGCTAGAAGACTAAGGGTTCTTTCACACCTACATTGTTTGGTCCAGACTTTCAGACTTTTCAGTTTGATCCGAACCAAAATAGCAGATGTGAAAGCAGCCACAAACCACGGTCTGGACTAAAGGAGCAAAATTTGGTCCAAACAAAAGAGGTGGTCTCGGTCTGGACTTAATGTACCATGGTCCTTTTCGTGAAAAGTGTGAAAACACTTTTCATCTAAATGTCTAGAAGACTGAAGCCTCTTGTCCATACTAACCAGATAAATTCCAAATCATAGCATTGTGAAATGATTTTTAGCTAATATGCTTTATGTACTTGCAGACTCGCCTGTGGAGGAAGAACAGGTCACCTGGTACTGATAACTGTACATGTTCTGGCACTGACCTCAACCGCAACTTCTATGCTAACTGGGGAAGTAAGTCATAACTTTACTGATCATTTAAGTACATCCCCGATGACTTACTGATAACTTTAATGAACCTTCAACTTAAATATACAGTGTGTGTGTATATATATATATATACATATATA